>JAPYZR010002607.1:0-25487 GCA_030522945.1 Trichopria nigra
TATATACACTGATCTCATATGTGCCTCATTATTTTCTCTCTCTACAAAAACAATATATATAAAGATATATATATAATTTTTTATAGTAATATATATATATATATATATATATATATATATATATATATATATATTGTAATATATATTTATAAAAAAAAGAATAATGAAAAGAATCACATAATTATGCAAAATAATAAACAGTTGAAAAGACTATCTGTATTAAATGTATGATGTGATATTTTGCAATACTTACGTTCGAGATTTGAAACCCTAAGCAACACATCATTAGCGACAGTCCAATAATTTGTGCCAGAATCAAACTTCTAAAGGATATTTCAATTTGGTTCACGATCCTTAAAACACGATTAATGTTGAATACAGTATGATGAATATGAGTAGTTCCTATTGAAATTATGATTTCTACAATATAAAAGAGTCATTCTTCAAGACCAGACAAAAGACTGTTTAACCTACGAATAATTAATGAATTATGCCCGAAATCGTTGGAAATTGAGAACCAAGCATGACATTTAAAACTCAGAAGATACACTTTATTCTTCAACGGGTTTAGGTTGTATAAACACTTTAATATCAGTGGGTAATTGCAATTGAAAAGACTTATGAAAATAAAATATCATGCCATTCAATAAATTCCAAAACTCTAGTAGAATCTTGTAAATTTTATGTTAAATTGACCTTATATTTCTGTGCGTTATACACGGAATATAAGTATAGTGGACAGAAATTAGCCAGAAAATGGTTTCAGTTCCTACAAGTATTAATTGTCGGTAACCAATTTTTCAACCAGCTATTCCGAATTTTACGAAATTCTGACGACATATTGGATCCGTCATCTTGATTTATCAAAATCTGACGTTGAATTCAAATTGAGGGTTCCCAAAACACCGAGTAACAAGATTCAAGGGAATCTAAGCAGTTTTTAGAAATATCCGCCATATTAGATCCACCATTTTGAATTTTGAAAATCTAGTCAATTATGTTGTATAATTTAAGTTTCTGCATCGGAATCCATTGCCAGAATTTCGAACCTAGTCCGTGTTTTTGATTACAGCAAAATAAGTACTCAAAAAGAAAGTCTTTTAAGGTTTAAAAAATGTTTTTTAAAATCCCCTTAAGAGGACGCCATTATCGTACAAAAGAAACTATATTTTTAGTATCTAAATGATGTATAATATTTCTTTAACATTTTTTATTAGTGCATTTTTATTAGACATTTATTGGCTATCATGTTTATATATAAGTTAAGTATAGTCGAGTTATCCAACATTTACATAATAATTTTTAGACAATTAATGTTTTATTAAAACGGAAATTAACCAAACTTACGCATACCTTATTAAGTGCACATGAGAATCTACCGCTTCCTTCAAGCGATCTTGAAAATCGCGACTTTGTTTCTTTGGATTTGATTTCCTGTCGTTATGCAGGTTGACCAGTTTAGTGATTTTCACGCTAAGAATCATAATTTGGCCGCACACGTGATAAACGACAGCGCCAAAAAATGTGACGGGACTGGTGAAGCTGAAACTGGCGAATATGGCGCTGAGCAATTGACCCATGTAGGAAATCTCGAAATACGGAGTCTTCGAAAATTCATACGGATAGTAAGTTTGCGAGGGAAGATGGCGGTCACCGCGATCGGTGATGTTGTTTATGATCCGATAGCTAAATCCGAACAATGGGGCACATACAATGCTGAAGACGCAACCGACCATCGTCACGTAGCCGCAAGTGGTGAAGAAGCGACCACGTTTAGCCACGGACAGCAGTATTTTTCTCTCCCAGTCTGCTTTCCGTTTAAAACAGTCTGATTTGATCGATGCCAAAATGATTGTCAGTCCTTCAAAGATGTACGTTAATCATTATTCAATATTGATATTTAGAAAAACCATAATTACATTCGATCATTCGCGAAGACGTATCGATAGATCATGCTTGATCAATTGTAACCAAAACTTTGCATTACGTTTTCTGTTTAGCCAAAGAAGGACGAGTTTAGTGGTAGACGTGGTCAATGCAACGCTTGTCAACATGTTATCCACGACGAGCGATAAATCGTTGATAACCATTGTCAGCGCATAGATTTGCGGCAATATGATGCTGAAGACAATCAATATCACCAACGACGCTACTTGTACGTCTTGCAATCTCCGATTTCCATAATTGTCCGGCCAGACTCCGATTGCTTTCAGCGAATAGCTGTTGAGTCCAACCACCCACTCGTAGTCTAATCACGAATAAAGAGAAAATCATGAATGTATTGATATATAAATAATGTACTTATTTATATAACTAAAGAATAATGCTTCTCTAACGCCGTGCGCAAAGTTCGATTTTCCTTACGGAAACTTTAGAATTGAATGTGTTTGAAATTTGTATTCTCGTAAAACGTAGTATTATGTTACTTATATATTCTGATATAATTGATAAAAAGTGACGTAACGAAAATTAATGCATAAACTGAACCTTCATTTCCAAATTGGTATTTCTCCATATAGAAATCGTCAATTATCACACATCACGTTTTAAATGCCATCAATGTCAAGTAGTATAAAATTCTAAATTACGTTGCTTTCCTTTTCCTTCTCTGTTTGTCCAAGTTTCATAAAATTGGAAAAGAAATGATTTCTGTGCAATGTGTTCGGTTGGAGAGTCTTACGCGTACTAGTTGCAGAGCAGTGAGCGAAACCAATCGATATTTCACAAAAGCTCGAAACAACATACCCTGGACGTCTCTCACATAATTAATATGCATTCGGAGGGGAGAAATAAAGTTGCACGCGTTTATCGTAAAATGTTCTATGCTGTGTTTTTGCTTTAGACAAAAAAAAAATAATAATAAAACGGTGTTAGGTATCTCAGTGAAGTTTAAACGCCTGGACGAGAAGGGCAGAAGATGTTTATATGCATTAGTACAATATCTTCACAGGCTGCTTCCAGCCATGTTCAACGATATATTGGTGATTTTTATACTTATTGCTTTATGGAAGTAGGCTATTGGTGGATTTATGGAAAAGTGAGGATTTTAAAAAGTTTAGAGAGTGAGCGTATAGTCAACATTTTGTTGACAGTTAAGACTTTTATATATTGCCTCTAGTTTGTGCACAATATAACAGGATTGCTGACCCCAACCTCATGTTCTTCAATATTTACGTCCGAGACAATCGACAGCAGCCGATTTTTATGGCACTTTACGTCTCGGTGTTTTATTATATGTTTATTAAATTATAAAAGAAAACAGGTCAAATTGTCAACCTACTATATAGGTTTGCATTAAGTACTGAATTTCAAAACAAACAAGGAAACGGTAGTAAGAGGGCATGTAAACAAATAGACTCGATATTTTTATTTGATAGTATGTATATCTAATGTTTGTTTTATGTATTCATAATTTTACTGCATATTTATTAGATACGATGATTTTGTACAAATTTTGGAATAATTTGACGCAACAGTTATTAGGCAAGATATTTAGGCGAAATCGTGGCCAATTTAAATCCAATTTTAATATCCAGCATATGAACAGTTTTGTAACAAAAAACTTTATTTTTTTTTTCTAGTTATTGTTCAGTTTATGAACAGTTTTATTGCATGCATTTTTAAACCAATAATTCTAGACATCAGCCAGCTTGTATCTAGTAAAATTGGACACAATTGTTTCAAGGGAATAATTTAAACGTTGGCAATTAATTAAAGTTTGTTTTTTTTTATGTAAAATACATCGAATTTTTTATGGTGATACATAATAAATAAACAAAGATTTGTTATGAAGATTCATTATTTAACTGAAATTAATATTTTTGTAAAATCGTAAAATATCATTGTAGTATACTTACCGGTAAATATACGACGAAAATAAGTGTTTTGGGTGCTCAGTCGATAAGGTAGTAATCTATCTAAAAAATCGAAATTAAAAACAATGGTTGAATAATTTTTTTTTTTTTTTTAATTTCAAATTTGGTTCGGTAATTGTACACAATATCCAAGAACATTAGTAAAATAAATAAATATTATAAATTGGAAAAAAGTTTATTTTATATAATTTTTTGGGACCGATCGTTTTGTCCGAACTGGAATTAAAAAGATAACTTTAAATGTCGAGTTTTCGATGTAGATTACTACCTTACCAGCGAAGCACTTTAGTCCCCAAGTACTACGATGTTCCAGGGTGATAACGACAGATGCCGCTGACAATACACGAGTTTACGACATGCTAGAGATCGGGTAAAATATACAATAGACAGAAAAATGAATGAAGTGTCACTCTTCTGTTTGGTGAATAACGTTAGTTTCGACGTATGACAGAACGATAGTAAAAGAAAGTAAAAGTATGAGTAAAAAGTTATGTAATTAAATTGACGAAAATAAATAAGTACTGTAATAGATTTACTTTAATCATATATTGGTACTAAAATTATTTTACTTATTTTACATGCCAAAACCATATTAGAATACAATTAAATAAAATACAAATACATTATATATGTAATGTATTGTGATAACCTACGGGTCGACAGAATACATTAAAAGATCACTTGCGGCGGTGATTTGTAGATAATTTAAAAAAATGTACGAGTTTTCAAACTATAACTAAGCATGAAAAGCTTTACTTCGCGCACGACATTTAAAATGTCAATGAACTCTGTTTGGGATTAGTATTACCCGTAGATCCCAGTCGGATCAATCCTCAACAAACTCACTAAGTTTTTTGGCGTGAAGTTTCACTCTACAAAGAGTGATAATTGATCCGCTCTTTTAAACGAGTGAATTTTCACTCTTTAAGAGTGTCATTTCACTCTGGGGTGTAAATTCTTCGACTCACTCCGATATACAGTGAAACTTCACCCGAGAAAGTATGAAATATTACTCTTTCAAAGAGTGAAATTTGACTCTTTTGAAGCGTGCCTCAATTTTACTATTTAAATTTATAGAGAATAAATGTAATTTATGCAATAATTTTATAATTTTATATTTCTGATTATCCTTATACATATTACCAAAAATCTTTTTACCAAATCAATGAAATTTGACTAATTATTAGTAAAACTAAAAATAATTTGTAATAATTTTATTGAAATAAAATTTTCGAGTGATGGATGTAAATGCGAAAGGCAATTACATTTAAGTAAAAAGAATGAAGAGGTAAGTACATTTTTGGTACACAAATTTGAATTCAAGTTTGTATACCAAAAATGGACATTTTCATTCGTTTTACCTCTACGTATATGATTACCTTTGGCATTTACATGCATCACTCGAAAATTTTATTTCGATAAAAATATTAAAAATATTATTTTTTTTTTTTGTTTTCCGAAGTTATACCGCTTCAGTGTAAGGTTCGTTGAGTAATTTCTCGCAAAGCCTGCGTTAACTTGTGCTTGCGCATATTTTGTACTAATGCAATTTGTGAAACTGGATTACAAATAGTGAACTTGTATCACTAATAAAATAGTGAAAAGCGTTTACTGATTACGATTAGTAAGTACAACATAAACGATTAACTAATAACTCATACGTAAAATGTTGAAATACTAATTTAAAAAGTTACAATTCTACTAATTCAGTTTAAAAGATGGGTTCTGAAGTAGAACAGTTACGAATCTAAATTCTAAACAAGTAAATTGTAAATTAAAAATGATTGAAACGTTTTCTCAAATAAGAATAAAAATTCATTACCAATTTTACCGGTATTTTTTTTATTATCAGTAGTACATAAAATCACCCTTCCAAAATCCAAATTAAAAAAAAAAAGGTTTCAATCATTTTTAATTTACATTCTTCTTGTGGCGAGGATAGGTCGGTAACTGTTCTACTTTAGACTCCCCTTTAAGAGAAAGTGTTCTTTTGCTCGTATCATTACACGGATAAGATTTAAGTTCTTTTGTGACTCCTAGACACTACATGCCACAAAAAGAAATCGATTTTTCATTTGCTTCATCGATGCTTTAACATGTCAAGAATACAATGGATATAGTTTTGAAGCGAAAACAAGTGTTTAAATATAGAACGTTGTTAGCTTATAGGACGAGAAAAATGTTAATGACATTTACTCAAGCCGTACTACAAGTACTTCTGCGGCTTTTTTAAAAGGTCACTCTTTTGACGCAGCTGTGTACCGTCAATTTGAAAATTTTTTTGAAGAAAAAGACTCTTTTTCTTATCGAAAAGACATTGTTGTGGAATAAAGTATAAATCTCTAGAATTTGATGCATTTGTTCCCATAAAATAAGTTAATAATACGTCCGTGCAATGAATTTCAGTTTTATTTTATCTGCAGTAATGAATAATAATTTAAAAACAAATTTGTCATGTGTAATATTCCTTTAAAAATATCATTCAAAACGTACATTTTTGTAAAATAATCCGCCTGATTTTTCAATCATTCATACCCTGGTTACCTGCGTCAATTAAAAAATAGAATTGGTAGGAAAGGTGATTAAATAAATATTGTTATCTTTTATTTATTTGTTCATAAACGAGCATGACTGCCCTTTACATTTAATTACATTAGGAAATACATGTATAATAACATCATGATAAAAAGAATGAATTGTAATAGTATTAGGTGGGTAATAAAACAAATGTCAAAGTAATTATATTTTCCGAAAATTGCAAAAGTTTCAGAAGTTTTTTTTTAAGAGTTTTAATGTCAGAAGTGGGCAGGAACAATGGTGTTGGTAGACTGGAACGCATGAGACAAGTTCAAGTTTATCTGGAACTTTTTCCTCTATATTCGACGTTATATATCCTGCACTTAAAAGTTATGGTTTTTTATTGTCAGCTTGCTCTTCCAATATCGAATAAAACGTCGAGCTATTAGGTAATGAAAAATTTGAAATTCCATATTTTTTTTTATTATTGTAACTATACAGCAGTTGAAATTTATTATCCATTTGCTGAAACGTTGCTCGTTTCTTCCACATCATTTCAACATGCCTGAATTACCTAAGAATTATTAGCTAATTAATTACCTAAAAAATGTTTTATTACACCAGGGAATTAAAAAATACTTTAGTAAATTATTCATTTCAGTACCAACCATCATCTAATTAATTATATAAATCTAATATAAATAATAAAATATCAATTGAAATTTATTGGATTTTTTAAATTATTAAGACTTTTTAATATGCTATTATATTATTTTTCTTTTCTTGAAATATATTAAGATTTTAAATTTTTCGTAACTGAATAAATGTTGTACGACAATACCAATGGAATTATTTTGGACGTTTGGATATTTCAAATTGTTAATACATTACTAGAAGATAATGCATATGTAGAAGGAAATAATGTACGGTATAATTTCATCCTAATTCATCATTCCGAATATGTTTGACTATACGTCAGATTTCATTGTAAATTTAAGACAGATTGTGGCTAAAAAATACGGTTACAAACATAGAGTGGAGAATTAATTAATAAAAAAAATCGAAGATCAGTGAATGACCTGCCAGTCCTGAATACATAACTATGCATTGTGTTTGCCTCGGGAATGATTTCGTGAATATGCATGCAATATATGAAAGGTGTAAGCCAAACAAAACTTCAATGTCACGGATGCATGTCACGCGCTCTCATGAATCACTACGAGCTCTGATTTGTGACCTGAAGATAATATAATTGCAATGTACACGTGGGTATAACTAGTCACAACAACAATAATAATAATAATAGTAGAAAATGATACCAGGTTATATTAGTAATGGTATTGTAGTAAAAAAAGAAGAATAATGTTTGTTACAGTATAGTTAATAACAATAATAATTATAATAAAAATGAAATATTAACAGCAAAATACAAAAACGCGAAAAAAAAATTTAAAAAAAGAATACATGTTACGTGGTAGAAATGTATACGAAAAAACACGAGAGAAAAACTGGTTTTCTATAGGATGCTTTTTCTTAGAATCATGTCTGTTTATTTTTTAGAATCATGGACGGAAAGTGCATGTAGAAAACTCGATTATGCCTATCTCGTATTATCGTACATTTTCTACGGATTTCAACCTTTTTTTTCGGAAAGCAAAACGATATTTTCTACGAATCAAATTTCATGGTCATTTTTACGGCCTTGACACTCTCTAAAGTACTTTGACAGAAATTTCATCTTTAAAGAGTGAATTGTCAATCATTAAGATCGACATTTCACAATTTCTGGATTGAAATATCACTCTATCTATATCTGTATCTAGAAATGAGTAGGTGAATTTACAATCAGGAAAGAGTGAAAATTCACTCTTTTAAAAGAGCGTATATTTGTAACGTTGTAGAGTGAAATTTTTCTCTAAGTCATGTAGAGAGTAAAGGATTTTGTTGTTTGAAATTAGCCAGTTTTTAACTGGTGTACATAATTATTATTAGTCGATAAATCGAAAAATAAAAATTAATTGCTATTAAGTAGGGTATGTAATTTTTACTAGGATATAATAATTTTTTTATATACGAATCGTATAGTTTAATTTTAATAGAATTTTATTTTCATAACCGTTACGATTCGGATATTATTCGGATGTAACGTGAGCGAAGATGCTCAAGGTTTCGACCCAATTGTGAAGTTCTCTTCGGGGGCATCAATTTTGAATAGTGTGTATGAAAAAAAATGCTCTATTGGAATTTGGAAGAAAATACTGTATTACATTTTTCAGAGCTTATTATAAGAATTGAAATTTGACTATTAATGGTTATTGATGTAAAATAGGACTAAAAAGAAATCGATACCCACCAAAAACGTTTTACTTAATAACTTTTTTTCTTAATAGTTAAAAATTATGTAAGCTTAAGGGATTATTTTTTCGAAATTAAATTTCTAATGGATATAAAAATAAAGAAAGCATGAAAAACAATAATATTAATTTTAGCTTATGAAATATTGATAATTTGTTGGGGGAAGTTGTACAGGATCGTTGACTGAAATCCCTCGACTTAATGAAATTAAAAAAAAAAAACATTTTGAAAAATTTTTTTTCGATCCAGGGGGCGTAAAATGTCCATTATACGCCTCCTTTTGGGTGAGTAAAATGCCGATTTCACGCCTCGAGGGCGTAAAATACCAATTTAACATACAAAATAAAAATAGTCTGAAAATTAAAAAACGCAAAATTTGACGAATCAAACGTAATATTTGTTTAATTTTGTATAATGGACATTTTACGCCCCTTGGATCGAAAACCTTGGATCGAAAAATATTGTATGCAACACGGGCGTGGTATTTACGCCCCGAATAGTGATAGGGCGACCCACGGGCCGGCTTTGCCGGCCCTCGTGCGCCTAATCAACATTCGGGGCGTAAAATGACCGTTTCACGCCCTTGGTGCATAAAGTACTATTAAAATTAGTCTATAAAATTGTTATCTTTTAAATTTAATGAATAAATTAAAATTGTTTGCCTTTCGTCACGTGAAGTTAAACTCAAATCCAAAACTTCTAAAGAGGATATGAGACCCTCATTGTAAATTTTCATAAATATTCTACAGAGTCATCAGTAAAAATGACAAAATTTTGAAACGAAATCTTTTTACTTCAAAAAAGAAACAATCAATTTTATCTTTTTAAAATTGTTGAACATATAACAAAATCTCACATAATTGTCGTTCTCAAATTAAGGCTTTTCAAATTATGTTTGATAGCAATGAATCTCGAATAACGATATATATTTTTTGAAATGAAAAAAATCGATAATTTCAAGAATAGTTAAGTTACCCATTGGATTCAAAATATCTACAGTTCACATGATTAAATTTATATTTATTGAAACTATTGGTTCGTTTATTAACTGCAACGGCTACAAATGAAGACGTTGATTGAAATATTATTTCGAGAACATGAAATTTACATTTGGAATAAATTATGCATTGGAAAATAAGAAAAGTAAATTTCAAAATTCCTTTTTTTTTTATCAAATATAGTTCAGTTTAAGATTGTTAAAAGGCTGTAGCCAGTTGCTGTGAAACAAATATTTACTTTCTAAATTTCTTGGAGTGAAAAAAATTTTCTCTTGAACTCCAAAAAATTTAACAAAGCAGTAATATTTTTGAGGAATTCAATTTTATAATTGTGGGCATTGTTGCTCAAAAAACGATTACTATTGTTGCTAAGAAATTTGAAATCTGAAAAAATCAAATATACATACATATTAATTTAATAGCCTTTTTATACGTGAGATATCTTCTCAATTAATATTATATGAATGTATATATATAATTATTATATTTCTAATTTACTTATCCTTGATGAATTTTGAAAAATGGGATATAGAAATTGAAAAACAGAATTTCTTCGAGATAATAATTCTTTATAACATCCTACTAACGAATTTAAAAAAATTAATATTCTGATGGCTAAGAGTATTCAAAAGTAAAATTTCACTGAAGAAAGAATGAAAATTGAGCTACTGTATTAACAGAGTAAATTTTCACACTTCAAGAGTAATATTTCACAGTTTCCGGAGTAAAATTTCACAATAAAGTTACAAATAATATTTCATTTAGAGAAAAATAAGTCATTACTTTTCGAAAATCGTAATTAAAAATTTAAGAAGCATTCAATTACAATGAAATATAATTTGTTGAATGCTTGACTTTAACGAATTTCAATTTGTTTTCATCAAGTAATTTATTTCCTTAGCAACAATACCAACAATAATAAAATCGAAAATATTAAAAATATTACCAAATTTTCGCTCCGCTACGTCTGGCTGCAGCCTCGCTGTTCGTCCTGAAATTGAATAAATCAGGAATTATCATAAAAATAGAAAAATTTCAGTATTGTACATATTCAAAATTATGGCATTTTCAATAACCACCAATAACCCAAATTAGATTTGCACATTCTTAAAAATATTCATGATAATGTCTTGCTCAAGTGAATTTTATGCGAACAATTATCAAGTTATACGCATCCAGCTCGACAAAGTGATAACGGACAAAAGTGGGATGTTCTCGCACCCTTTTTTTTTTGCTCAGATGACAACCCTCATTCGCGCCAGATAAACACTTTATTGCACGTGTTGCATAGTTAACTTTATCATTCAACATGCGGGTTGAAGTCATTATCGACAACCTTCCTCTTGCGATTCCTTGCGACAAAAATCGAATTTTCTGCTCGAGAAAATATTTTCACAGAAAACTTTGTTTTAAACAAAAAAAAGTTTCCTATTCAATTGCAATATTAAAAAATGATCAAAGTCGTCCAGTTAAGAAAACGCATGCCAAGTGTAATGTATATATGCTGTTTTCTACCCAGTAGCGGTGTCCGACAACAACTGATACAGATACTACGGAAAAAGACGGAGGCCAACTGAACTTGAAACTGAAAATGACCATGTTAAAAGCGACCCGATGCTTGATTCCAACAGTGGGAGATTAGAGTTAACCAATCAGAATGGACGAAACTGCCACTGGTAAAACTGGCTAAATACAACGCGTTGCGTGTAATGGAGATCGATAGCGTTTCGATTGGTCGACATGTCTATCAAATATTCATCTATACATATATTATATAACGGTTAACATTTTCACGTGGTCATTTTCATTTTCAAATATATGTACTTTCTCTATTCCAATTAAACTGTTAAATTCTTCTTAAATAATGTTATTACGCCGACAATCATTGTAACATACTTTCTATTTTACTTTTTTAATGAAATTGTATAGTATATGTCTCTTGACTATTAAAAATTAAGATTACGATAATCGTGAAAGTATAAGATGAATTATTAATGACTTTTTCGTTAGTTCTTGGAGTGAAAATTGAGCAATTTTTTAAAATAAGACTAAAAATCGACAGTTTTTTTGAGTAAAAACGAGTCTCCACTATGATCGAATACCTATGAAAACAATAAAATTTTTGTCGCAAGATGAAAAACAGACAATCGTAACTTTTATCGCTCGCTATTTTTCCGAACGTAATTTTTTCATGGTCCATTAATTTATCGTTTTTTTTTTTAATTAAACTTTATTACTTTTTACCGATCTCAATCTTATTCGAATGTAATTACATTTATCTTAAGTCTGTCTATTTAAATTTATACTACAAATTATATATTTGCTTTCATTTTAAATTTGAAATAATTAATTCGACCTAAGCAGATTATGAGTTACTCATGCTTCAAGTAATAATTAGCAACTTTCTCGAAGGAAGACAATGCTTTTTTGGCGTTTGTTAAAACCCTTTGAGTCATACATTTTTATAATGATTCATAAAGTCATGAAATTTGTCACTTTCGGGGTCGCTGAATCCGTTTTCTGATTTTTCGAAATTCAAAATGACGAATTCAAGATGGCGACGAACCAATTGAAAAACGGCGGTAATAACGTTGTAAATTCGTATTTACAAAAAACAGAAAACGGATTCAGCGACACCGAAAACTCCCAGGTAATGTATTTTGGATAAATTCAGTTGATCGTGAATTTTTTTCTAAATTCCGAGTTCAAATTCGTAATCAGCAAATCGAAAAACGTATAAGCGATAAGTTTCGCAGTATCGTTCGAACGATTTCTTTTTCGAAAAATGATCAATTTTTGGTATATTTTTGTTTGTAATTAATCAACTACAGTAAATTAATACCTGTAATATCTTGAATTTGTTAAATAAATGCCTTAGCTGTCAGAAATATAAGAAACTGATTTTTAAGGCGAAAAACCGACGGATAAAAGGTCGTTCATCGACCCATCAAGGCACAAAGGGTTAAATTAAATGTAAATATACATGAATTATAAATGAAAAATAACATATAATTAAAAAAATGTATTTTAACATTGATCAATGAATTTTGATATCGCATTTGTCAAAAATCAGCTAGTAACAAAATTTAGAGCATTATGCTCCATGTAACAATTAATCGTGTGTGATCTATATATGATCGTTATTGTACGGGACAAAGAAAATTTAGCAAAAGATTAATTTGGGACATATCCCTCGCAACCAAAGCAAACGTATCTGGGGTCCAGGAAAGGTAGTGCCTCTCGATGGTGCCAACGGCCGGATGACCTGAATTTTCTTTTCTGTTTGCCGACGTTCGTTTCGATGAACCCTAAAGTGCATCCGGCTGCATTTTTTAATACCCGAAATTACATTACTTATTCGGTTTAAGATTGATTTGTCCCCGAATTAGGTAACATGTGAGATTAAATTGAACCAGAAATAATGTATACGACTAATACTGACACAATGTCGATTTATATACAAAGCGAAGAGATTGACATATACGAATTGTCTCGTATTGGTTTAATTTTCGCACAAGTGAGTATACAGGGACCACACGTACTGCTCATCAAGAATTCCGCGTTACAGGAAAGCGCTTTCGCCATTGGTTGCCTACGGATATATTGTTTATGTATTAACCGTAGCCGGATCTTACTTCAATGAAATTGCATCGAATTAAATTTAATTAAATTGAATTCTTAATTGAAATGTCAATATAATAAAATATAATTTCAGTATATAATCTTCATTTAATATAGTTCAGTATTTATAAGTGCAAAAAATGCAGGCTTTTAAGCGCAATTTTAAACGAAAATGAACTGTCATAAAAGTTGGTATATCAAATTTTTTTAAATATATACACTGTGAATCACTGTAGAATTTTTATAACAATCAAATGTTTAAATATGTGTTTGAACACTCAAAGTTAAGAAAGTCGCGGTGTATCAGAACGTATGAAATTACGTATTTCGCGCCCTTGTGATTAAAAAAAAGAAAGCTACATATGATTTAACTGTAACGTAAATTTAGGTAGATTTTTTCCACGAAAATCAAAGTCATTTTATAAAAAAAAAAGTATTTGTTCCCGTACATGTGTTCAAGTGCTGCAAGTCACTGAGAGACTTTATAAAAAAAATATACTTTGATACCTTATGAAACGGTACTACATGTTTGTACATGTAATACAAATATGCAGTACCGTTCACTGAAAAAAAAAAGTCTAAAGTAAAAAAGAAAGTTCCAACAAAATAGTTTCAAGTCATAAAAAAAGTGTGAAGTCATAGAAAAAATTTTCCAGTCAAAAAGGTCAAGTAAAAAAAAGTTTCTAGTAAAAAGAAAAAGTTTCTAGTAAAAAGAAAAAGTTTGTAGTAAAAAAACGTTTCTAGTAAAAAGAAAAAGTTTGTTGTAAAAAAAAAGTTCCATGTAAAAAAAAAAAAGTTTCCAGTCGTAAATTGATAAACCGTTAAAGCCTTAAAAATACCCAACATACCGATGATTATTGAGTGTTTGATATTCTATAACTTTATTTCCATCTGATATGTATCAAATTGTTCTTCGTCCTGTAACTTTCAAATGATCGCATAAATATCAAAGAAAAGAATTGTGATTAAAAATTATTCATATCGATTTAATTTTTATTTAAAAGTTCATATATATCAATTTTATAAAATAATTGTTGTTGTTACTGATGACAAGAATTGATTATCGTATTAGAAATATATTGATATAAAAATAATATACATAGCCTTTTTTGTAAGTTTTCGAATGAATTATTCATAAAAGTATATACATTTTTAAAAAGCAAATTCACTTTTATTAATATTCTTTAAAACTTAAAATTGAGTTAATAAAATTGTTAAAATACTTTACGTCTGAGTTAGGAATCTAAACAAATTTTAAAAATTAATCCGTCATTATACTAAATGAAAAATAATTTCACTCTGTTTGGAGAGTAAATTCTGCGACTCACTCCAATGTAGAGTTAAATATCACTCCAGAAAGTGTGAAATATCACTCTTGAAGAGTGACAATTCACTCTTTTGAAGAGTAGCTCAATTTTCACTCTTTAGGGAGTGAAATCTCACTCCAAAAAATTTAAAAATATAAAAATGGTCTTAATTTATTTAACAATGAATACATAATCTGTTGTAAATATGATTTTGCTTCCTGTGATAACTAAAGTTCACTTTAAAATATCTTAAAGAGTGACGATTCACTCTTTTGCAAAGTGGCTAAATTGTTATTATTCATGAAAGTTCACTCTTGAAGAAATGTCGAGAGAAATTGCCGTCCGTAATTAGTTGACAATTTCTCTCGAAATAAAATTTAAACAATCAAATCGTCTTTATCATAAAAATAGTACAGATACGACACGTCTGCGGCTATCTGACAAAAAGGCGGAAAAAAAGAAAATAATGGACATGACTTGTCGAAGATACGTGGTGCAAACAGTGCGTAGAATTAAAAAAGAAACTTCCCCTCCTTCGCATACGATAAATACGATATAATTCACGTGTAATAAATTTTGAAAAATACAGGTTTTCATCCGTGGGAAGGTATTCTACCTGCGTTACATATAAATGTCATCTAATATTTGAACGTCTAAAATCAGTCACAGCGACATCCTTTGAAATGTATAGGACGAAAAATACCCCATACAGATTCAATTCTAACGGGATTTTTATGCGTCGGTCAGATTTTAGCGGTAGTACCGACGTTTCGAAAAAGTTTCAATTCTATTAAAATGGTTAAAGCGTACTGGCGACTAATACCGTTAGATATATATATCACGTTAGAAAAAAAAAAGAAAGAAGAAAGAGACGTAAATTTTGAATTCCTATACCAATAAAAGCTAGTTTTAGTTTTTGAATGAAACATTCAGGTTTTAAAGCATGCGATAAATTAGAAATTGGGATCTGGCCTGTGACATTTATCGTAATGTATCGAGATAACTCGCGAAAAAATGTTGTGGCGATAAAAATCATGGCACAAAATAGTTTACCAGTCATGAAAAATATATCGACTTATTATTATTATTGTAAATACAAATTGAATCTTCCCACGTATTAGGGGCTGGTTCATATAAAACGTATCATCATCTGACCTGCTTTAATGTGCCGCTACATGTAGGGAGGGTGGCTCCAGCAAACATCAGATAGTCGTCACGAGATCATCAAGAAAGTTTATCATGTACCAGATAATTGCGGATAAGCAAAGTGGTCATGCGTTCATTTTTATTGAACCGTGAATCTCGGAATAAGCATGTAACAAGACAAAAGCCAGGCAAGCCTATCAAGATCTGGTATCTCTCGAATAGACGCCGAAGAAAATGTAGCGAAGGAAAAGAGGAATTTATTTTATAAAGCGATTTCTACACGATTTTCGAGAATACCAAATTTTCGAAATGAATTATAATAGGTGGTCCAAGCGGAAAGTGAGACGCTTAAAGTGGTCACCCGCCAGCCGTAGGGTAGTGCGGTTAATGACATTAAAGGGCAATGTCCTCCTGTTACTAGACATTTTTCACAGGAATTCAAAATCTGAAAGACGTTTCAAAAAACCGTCCATTAATATCGACGAGCCGATATCGCGTCAATTCGGTCTAGCTATATGCAGGGAAATAATGATTATCGATGTTCGGTGCATTATAAGTAAAAAATAAAACTTTAATTATGAGAGATGCGTTTGATAATGAGATGCGTTCAGACCCATTCCATTTTAATCTTGATGAATGACTATACTCGGGTGTTACAAATACAGTGAACCCAAGATAATTAATAAAAGTTTTTAATGGCCTTTTTGGAATTCTTGAAATTATGTTGAAGAATAGGGAATGTACTTATTGTCATTTGTACATTTATTTATTGTATTATTGTAATGACGTCTAAGCAATTTATAAGTATAGTTATAAAAATCTGCGATAAAGTCATTATTATTATTGTTGTTTTTCCAATAATAAGTAGGGTTTCTTAATAATAATAAAAAAGAACAATGATAAAAATACTATGAATTACAATCGATGAAAAATGGATCAGATACATACAATTGTATTAATTGTAACATTACGATTCTTTGTTCTGCCTTAACCTTGAAAGCACCAAAAATTATAGTATCAAAACGCATGGTCTGTTATATTCAATCAATAATTTTGGTACATTTACATATATTATACGTTTACATATTATACATTTCCCTATTTTTTTTTTTTTTTTTATATTTAAGATACGATATTATGGTCTGGAATGATTGAACAATTATCCTTTGTATGATATAAGATAGAAGTAAGATAATATTTTCTATTGCACATTTGGTGTTCATCGATAAAAAAAAAAATTAAAATTAAAAAATTGAAAGAAAAAGGATTAAAAAATATTATAAAGTGAAAAAACAAAACTGTAATAATCAAATTTGACCGATAATTTTCAAATTTCATGATTGTTGAAAATTGACCAATGAACACCATGACTGGACAGGAATAGGAATTAAAAAAAAAAAATAAACAATTGAAAATCTTTAAAATGCAAAATAAAATAAAATTTATAAAATAACCATCAATTTTGAGTTATTAATTATTTAAGGTAATTATCGAGGTAAATGTTTAAATAAAGTAATTAGAAAATAATAATATTGAAAATACTAAAATTAAGAAGAATATATTATTCAGCTTCATGAAAAATAAATGATATCCAAGAAATATTGGGTTATATATATATGAAATTTACATTTTCATTCTTGTATTCAGACAACTAGGAAAGTTGATGTAAAAAGTTTTATTTATAATTTTAGAATTCACTTAATAACTTCATTCAATAAATGTTGGGCAAAACAAAAGTTTTCTAATTTAATTTAATCAGAACAAATGTCCTAATATGGTTACAATTATACTATACAAAGAGTATATATATATGTATATATATGTTTGTGTGTGCGTGTGTGTATAAAGTGTCATATCGTGTGTATATAGTCCTTGGATGGGGTATCGAAAACCTATTATTATAACGGTCTAATGTATAACGACGTCGTGGCTTCTTACAACCAGAACTAAATTGTAAAGCAAATAATTCAGAAGCAAATTCGAGGCGTTTAGTATATATGGCGGCAAATCAAAGGAAATTAAAACAATATACATATATTTTCTATCAAAGCTGACTCGTTTTTATGCTTGGCTGAAGAACATGGCCCATAAAATCATTCGTTTCCCGAACAGAGCAAACAATTGTGGTCTCTATAGATGTTAAATACTGAATAAATATTAGCGAAAATAAGCCAAGAAAACATTGCACAATATGATTATAGTTCGATCAAAATTGATTAAAACTAGTTAAACAACGGACACTTAAAAAAGGTGGAAATTCTAAAAAGAAAAAAGAAATTAAATATTGAGTAAGTTATTAAGTAAATAAATCGAAGATTAAAAATATATAATTAAATGTATTTATTATTTTTCATTCATTTTAAACAAATTTTGTTTAAATGTAATTTTTATTGAGTTTATCTTCTCTTCGTACTTATATCAATTTTAGTGACATAATTTGTCACTTTTCAACCTGAACGAATTCTGTCAAATTCTTTTTTTGTTACGTTATGACAATTGTAATCTATTTTTTAATTATATATATATATATATATGTGTGTGTTTTTTTATATATAATACTTTTTTATAAATATTTTTCATTTAATTTTATAGAAATTTTGTTTTAATTTTATATATATATATGTATACAATGTCACGTGCTGAGAAAAAAAGTCTACGACTATAATTGAAATTGATAAACGGAGTTTAAAAAATGATAAATAAGATAATACACGTGTGAGAAATAGACAAGAAAACTTACAAAAATGGAAGAATAGTATGAGATCATTTAGATGCTGGAAATGGCTCAACGATATTTGAGAATTCACCTACACTTTTAAAAATGAAAATTTAATGAACAATGTAAGAAAAGTAAAATGAAAAAGAAAGATAAATGTCGACCTTAGTAAATATGTATACTTTGTACATTTATCAAATGTCTGTGACATGGTAAAAAGCTGATATATCTGAGAATTTGCTCAAAACTGTTTTCATTTTTAACAGTAAACATATAAACGTTTAAAATAAAATAAAATAGAATAAAAGAATGAAAATTCACTCTTTTAAAGGTTGGCCCAATTTTCTCTATTCCAGAGTGAACCTTCACTCCAACAAATTTAAAGCCAAGAAAAAAATAAATAGTCTTGAAAAACGTTATTTTACGTTATAATAATCTATAGTCGACAAAGAAGTAGTATTCCCACTCTTATCTTCGATTCCGAATCCGACGTATATATATGAATACACATATATTTTCGTATGTCATATACATCTTTTTGTCACTGATTAAATGGAAATTACGAAACGGTAAATTTTCGCAAATTTGGAAATGCATAATTTTTATAAATTCTTAAAACGATTAAACTTTCCTTAATAATCAATTTCTCTCTCTAATTCCAAAAAGGGCACACTTTCGATCGATCCGAATCTTGGGATACCCTGCCGACGCTTTCTCGGTCGCTTTCTCTCTTCCTTTCTGACTCCCTTTCAATTTTTTGAACCATCATTCTGTTATAATTAAAAGTACACTCTCCAAATCTCAAGAGGTAGTCTTACTCAAATATCACTGAAAACTTGACTTACCCACTTGCAATGATTTTGCCACATTTTTTTTCTTTTTTTATTTTTTACTTACGAAATCTAATCAAATCGCAGTTTTCATTCAGTCGTATCTAAGAAAAAAACCATCATCTTTAAAATTTTCAAAATTGAATAAAAATACCGAAGTCCAATTCAAGAAGTACAACAAGTACGAATTGAATGAACATCAAAATTTGATCCAAATGTTTCTTTAATTGTAGCCAATTTATTTTTGTCCTTTGCGGCCCATTTAAATACATTGCAACGAGGGGCCACCTTCGAATATTTAATATTGATTTACTTGTTGGCCCGTCAGACGCATGTATTTGCATAGTCCGTAAGGGCCAACTAAAAATAAATCGTCATTTTGTCCTGACTGCAATCTCGTATCTGAAATATAGAAAAAAAAAATAAGATTAAACCATCAATCGGATAAAAATTGTGCATATTGCACTTTCCATTCTATTTATGAAATGTAAATGAAAGAGCAAAATTTTGATAGACCTTTAAGTAGAAACTCCAACGCGAAAAGACAATTCTTCGAAATATTTTATACAAATATTTCGTCGACATTATTTACGCGCAATTTTTTCGCCGTACTTTTTCACACGATGAATTAATCAGATCGAAAAGATGGAATTAACCCGTTAAGATTAAAAATAAACCGAAAATATTGTGCAATTTAAAAAAAAAACGCAATTTTTCTAAGGCTTCCAAAATTAATTTTCAGATTTCAGCGGGTCGACTCTCGGTGCGTCTTATAAGGTTGACCCATTTACCCTTGACCTAGAGGTGAAAAAGAAATCATCGTTATATACGGCCGCGCTTGGAAGTGGTACAGGCTGACTTCATTAAGCAAGTGCCCTTCCCAGGTGCGTGGCCGGATGCGGTTTGAGAGTAAAACCGGGATTATATCCGGCGCCGAAAACGAGTTTTCGGCCCGAATAATTAGGATACGCGATACGTATCCTTGAATACAGAATGCCGAAGACGAATTCTTCGGTAGTTTCGTATTTAGAGGAGCAAGGTCGATCATTCCGATGGCCCGCATAATTAGGCCATCTGGGTCAACGTCCTTTCCGCCGAAAATGGTGGCTGCGGTCGGGTCCGTCTACGAGCTGCCATGTCCGTGGGGTCAAATGTACACCTCTCGTTCGCCGGTCAATCATCGCCGGCAATGTATAAAAACTGAACAATAAACCTGAAAAAAAAAAGAAAAGAGAAAAGCATGCATTATCACGAAATCCTACTTTAAAAGGGCCAAGTGTACGGGATCGTGAAATATCGACGCATCCGTAAAAAAAAAAAAAGGAATCCTTAAAAAAAAAAAATCGTACAGTAATAAAAGTGTACATAAATTAAATTTTTTTAAGGTCAGACACTTGGCTGGAAAGATGGCTCGTTCGTTTTCTCGGATCGTCCACACCTAGTCATCGAAATGTCTATACCGTACTTGTCGCCGAAATTCCTTCCCATTCGCCATAAGGAGGACAAGCTCAAACATTTAATGTATTAATAAATGTATACAAATCGTCGAATATAACTGTGATTTTATCACTAATCGCCAATCGAAGCGATAACTATATAGCTGGTGTTCCGAATCCCGAGATCTTCCCAAAGTTGACCATCAGAATTAATGGACCATCCCGATTAAGAAATGAGATGGAATTGTAATCTTCGTGAATTTTTATCGGACGATTGGGAAGGAGAGGATGGACCAGGGAGTTGTCTCCAAACATCTCTTTCTCGGAAGAGTTCTCAATATTTGTTCGAGAACTAGGTCGAGACCTGCAGGTTCATGAACTGCGTAATAAAATCTTTTTTTTCTCTCTTTTCTTTTCTTTTCTATTCTGATTGAAAGTCTTCTTTAATGGTCGAAGCGGATCGTCAAATTCGAGAAATGCAACGAGGACCACGAATTGATGAGGCGATACTTAATAATTGCGATGATTGGAATTGGAAGGTAGCAGCAGGTGTTGGAAGAATTGAAAGTCAGAAAAATTTATAGCTTCATTAAATAATTTATTAAATCTGATGGCATAAATAAGTGTTCAGTATAAATAATAAATCTAACAGTCGTGACGGATCCCTAAAAAAAGTAGGGTACATTGTATAATTCGAAACTGTTCGTTGTCGAATTTCCAAGTCATTCACCGCATCGATTTTGGGCAGTAGTCGACGTCTCGACTTATGCCTTCGGTTCGCGTAATCTTCGTCATTATGGCAGTAACAAAATCATTTGGAGGTAACACTTTATTCGACGGTGTTGGCGGGCTTCTGGGCGCTGTATGCCATGGAGTGAGCATCTTCATTCAAGCTGCGTGCATAGTATCCCTGTTGGGCAGTGGCTCCGCTCCAGGTTGGGGCGGCCTGTTCGGCGTACCAGGATTGGACGGGCTGGGCGGTCTTGCCGAAGATGCTTCCAGCGCTTCCAGCACCGAAGAACTTGTTGAATCCAAGGATTCCAGCGATGAGGAGGGCGATCTTAGCGACGACCAAGGACTTGACGACGAAGAGAGCGAGTCCACCGACGAGGAGGGGGATGATGGCGACGAATTTGATGGCGGCGGCACCGAGGATGGGCAAGAAAAGGTTCTTCAATTTCTTGAGTTCTTTGCTGCGTCCTGAAATTTAACGAAATTAAACGAATTAATATAATGATTCATCATTTGCAACTAGGTAGATTGAAATGTGCGGTCGTTAAAAGAAAGAAAAAAAAAGAAAAGAAAGAAAAAAAAAGAAAAGAAAAGAAAAGAAAAGATAGCCGGCATCCTAGAGACGACCTTTAAGTGCTCGTAAAGTGCATCTAAACCAGATTTAGCAAGTGTCGATAAACGTAAACAATCGAAAGTTACTTTCTAAATGTCTTTCAACTTTATCAAGGAATACAATGACGAAAGCGAGAAGCGCGTTTGATCATCCGGGACCAAAAATTACACGATGACGTCAAGCGAAAGTCTTTCATTACTCAAGAGAAAGTCTTTGAATGGGAAGAATCCAGAACGCGAAGAAGCGTCAATCAGCCCGAATATGTGTCAAACAGATTCAATGGAATGAGAGTGAAGGAAGGGCGCGGTTTTTTAGCGTAGCTCGTAAATTCGTCAAGTGCGGAGAAACTTTTAAGGAAGAGCGGCGAGTTCTTTTTTTTTCGCGAAATTTAACGATTCGAGTTGAGAATCACAATGTGAAAGATGAAATTGATTTTAGTCCATTTTTTCAGGATAGCATTTTAAAGATGAGACTGTTATGAAAATAGCAACATCAAAAGCGCGACAGAAATATTCAAACACAATGAAAAATAAATGTGAGTTTAAAAGTCGCGAAATAGTTGGAAGAAAAAATTGTTAAAAGTGCCAAAGTGTACGGCTTCCGGATGTGCCCTAGTATCCGGGATGACGATTCGGGTTAATCAAAGACGCGTGCGGCGTACTCACCGAAAGCGAAAAGTACGTTCGATTTCGTGACCCCAAAAAAATGATAGGATGACGTCAAGAGAAAGTCTTTGGTTACCTAAGAGAAAGTCTTTCAATGGAAAGAAATTCCAGAACGAGGAAACGCGTCAATCAGTCTGAATGCGCGCGCGGCCTATTTCCAAGTGGACATTTGCATGCACGCACGTGGAAAACGCCGATGACAAATGGCGAAGACACAAAGAAAAAAAGAAAAGAAAAGAAACCCACGTATTTGCGAATGTCTTTGTTTAACCTATATTTTCGAAACGTACCTTCGAAAGCGCGAGATACACTTCCGTCATCGACATTGATCTTGAGGCTGTGGCTCTTGAAGAAGGAAGCGGCAGATTCGAAGAGAGCATTGAAGAGCTTGACGGTTCTGTCAGACAAGTCACGTGGCAGTTCGTTCAACATTTCGGTCTCGGTTTTCAATGATTTTCCATCACGGGCAGCTGAAAATAAAAGAGTCGTTTTAGTCACTGGTTGGAAAATGTTTTTTAAATATCGTGGAATTTTGAAAAAATGAAATGAAATGTCAAAAATATATATATTTTTTTTTTTGAAATTGGAACTCTGCGTTGATTTTTGTAAAACAATTGAAACAAGACTATGAATTGGTTTTTCATTCGAGTCAAAATCAAACTTAAGAAATGAATGAAATGAAATGTAAAAAAGAAATAAAATAAAATGATTGAAAAATATTGGAAAGAAATAATGATAGAAATTTTGATGTGACATCTTACCTGGTGCGTCGGCGTCGCGGATGAAAGTGATTCCTTCGATGATCTCAACATTGGCAGTGCGGGATGCCCTGTTGATGCTGCTGACCGCCTTGATGGCGATGCAGCTGAAGAGAGCTTCCTGCTGGAGGCAGTCAAGATCACCGGTATCGGGAGTTGGTTGAGCGGATACGGCAGCTAAGGCCAGGAAAGCGACTACGACGAACTTGTACATCTTGATTGATGAGGGATATGGAAAATCCAAACCGAAGGAGTGAACCGAGAGAGCGAACTACGTTCGGATTTGTATCGAAGACGATTGTGACTTGAACCTGGCTCGGGCACCAATTTATACGAGTTTCTGGTTCCTCTGTGTTCTCCCCACTCGAAGTACCCGAGACGAAGACGATACACGCACACACGCCCACTATGCCGGTACACTCATCTCACGACGTCCCATCAGACCCGGCCGATTTTCACCGATAATGATATAAACAAACGCAGGCTAAAACCGGACAGGTGGGATCGGATTAGGACTACGGGTCACGTTAGAATTTAGGTCACCGGTCGGGGCCATCAAATTCTACGATGAGGAATCTAACGCGTGGACAAGCCCGGTCCTTAAAGCGTTGCATCTTCTATTATCGAAAATCTGGCTTTTTGGCGACATTCTTCGAATCCTCGTATAATGAAATAAATTTTAGGCTATAAGGCACGTTTTTTATTTTATTAATGCCCGATTCCTTATATCTTACATTTCAGCTTCAACGAGATGATTACGACGAATTTCTGTTTCTTTTTACCGGTATCCTCGAAGGGAAATAGAATTTTTCTCTACAGTTTATCGAAGAGTAAGAATGAAAATTATAACAATTTTCATTCGACGAGTCACGATGAATTGGTAAAATTTTATGATTGTTCGCTGATGAGCAAAACTATTGTAACATGAAATGTTGGTTTTCGCAGAGTTTTTAACTCGGAAATGAATTTCCGAAGTTGCGAACGCGATGGACATTATAAAATGGTTTAAAAATATAAAATGATTGAAATTATGCGACACTTGAATCTTCCAACAAATCTGCTCTAGAGGTCGCAGATGAAAAAATTAGGAAAAAGAATTTTTGTTGTAAAGTATAAGTCCAAAAGTTACACGAAGAAAGTACAAGAATTATTGATGATTTGTCCAAATTATATCATTTCTATCCAAAGTATAATGGAGTTTTTTTAGTTTGAAAATAATTTATGAAACAGAATTTCACATAAAATGTTCATAACAAATCGAAGTTACGATTAACGTTTAAAGATAACAATGATTTTTTTAAAAATAGATTTGATTATATTAATAATTTTAAAATGCTATGAAATAAAAGGAAAATTAATAAACTGAAAAAAATTGATTTGTACCGAAAATCTTTAAAAATCCATTCGCAGATAAATGATTTTTTGTAAAGTATAACAAGTACGACAAAATCTCTGATTTTTTCACACTGGAAAAAAGGTGTACGAGGGAAATTTAAAACATGACTTATAAGATTAAAATTTATCGTTATGGAAACGTTAAAAAATAAAAAATGAAATCATTAGATTATGTTTTCTTCTCTTATTTGAAAATTTAATTGTATTTTTATTTCTAAAATATATTCACATCACGTATCTTTGAAGAAGTCTGCTCTAGAGGACGCAGAATTTTTATTTTTTTAAGTATAAGTCCCAGAATTACACGAAGAAACTAGGGGCTTCGCCCCTGCGGCTCGCTTCGCTCGCAATATTTCCGCAACCATTCTGTGTTCTTTGTTATGAATATTTTATACAAAGTATATACGTAATAACTTTAAATTTGATGTTTCTAGATTTCATGTTATTTGTAATATTCTGAAAACGTCCATTTCCACGACTTCGCCCTCCGCACACTGGCAAAGTATTTAATTTGTGCGCACAA
>JAPYZR010002608.1:0-16358 GCA_030522945.1 Trichopria nigra
CGAGCTTCGCGCGATAGCGCGCCAGGGGTCCAGGGGGCGGAGCCCCCGGTGGGGTTGGCGGCCGAAGGCCGCAGGGGCGAAGCCCCTAGTTTAATATTTTAATTTAATATTTAGTCATTGTAAATAATGGGTTGAACCCAACTAAATGTATATGACTTCCATGCATTTCACGTTACATACGTATAATTTAGTTGATCACATTAAATATGTCGTTGATCTATAAATGCGATTTTGCCAGATAAACATCAGCAATCTAATATTTATTTAAATGTACTGAATTAATCTTTCAGTACAGTTTATCAAATTTCGTTTGCATATTGTGGAAAAGTATGGCAAAAATAGTTAGACTGTCGGAAGCCGAGCTGAAAGAACACAAACCGAACATGAATGGGGCTGGTGGAAAATACACTGTTATACTCCCTATTGAAAGTTCCCATATGGGATCCCATGTGGGAATTTGTCGTGAAATCCAGTGTACAAAAATATTGTTTTTTGGAATGAACAAAATTCTGGAATATTTTGTATACAATTTTAAACAAGAAAGAAATACGTTTTATTGTAATTGAAGCCCCATATGGGAATTTTGAAATGGGATTTGTATTACAAGCAAAAAATTTTTCATTCTTGTTTAAAATTGTCTAAAAAATATCCCAGAATTTTGTTCATTCCAAAAGACAATATTTTTGTATATAGGATTTCACGTCAAATTCCCACATGGGAATTTGGGGTAGAGCTCACAATATATAATAAATGTAAAAATATTGTCAGAAAAAACCGAAATCAACTGTGGAAAAAGAAAAGAAATTGAAAATGACTTTGTTAAGAAATCAAAACAAACCGTAAACAAGCGATTGAAGAATCGTGTTTACCACATGCATAGCATGCCAAATGTGCAAGTGGTGTAAATATTATTGTATTTTCGAAATTTTGTATTTTAACCTTGAGAGAATGGGAAATTTTCTAAGCATATCGACTTCTTTTAAAACGTGTAATTAATATATGAATGGAATGTACAATTTAGAAAGAATCTCCGACCAAGTTTTTGATACGCCGAGTACAAAAAAAATATTCAGCACATCAGGTTATCCCTTAAAAGCCTAATAGTATGTTTTTCGTATCTAGGGCGCAAAATCTCATTTTGCGCGGAATGGATAAAATCGGCTTTTGCGCATCCATAATATTATTCATTGTCACTTTGTAAACAAGTGCGATTACATGGAAAGAGCATCTTTCAAAAGCATACAAATGTGTGATTTCCATAAGTATTCATTATTAAAGTGGTTTATACATATTTCTTTATTGATTATGTAAAATTTCACTTCTGACACGTTCACAGATTTGTTATCACGGTAATAAATTTGAATTTTGTTACAATTGAAAAAAAAAAAAAGAAATAAAAATAAAAATGCTAAATGTCAATCGATATCGCGTTTCGCAGTAATTATTTACATCGGTTAAAAATAATCGTAATTTTGCTACTTCCATGCGGTATGAGGCCGGCGCTTTTTCTATTGGTAAACGAAAAGCAATATTAGCTTTCGTTAATGTAATTGGAACGTCAAAGAACCGCGTTTTTTACCAGTCGACAGAGTCAACAGTATTGTACAATTTTATGTAAATTTTACCGGCATTTTTGTCGTGCGCTGAAAGAGGGAGAAATCCGTGGGTAGTGCGACGGGTGTGACCTTGTTTGATGCCTTCCTGTTCCCCCTGACTCGATAAGGGGTTAATTAACGCGGTATAGCGCGATTTACAAATGTTAATGCCCTCTGTAATAAATGCATGATCACTTGGAAAAGTCAATAATTTCTTTTCGTTTCCTGCAGGTTGGAGTGTAAGGGTCCAATAAAAACATCTGTTTTTATGTACTAGGAAAGAAATCGATGAAATTGATATTATTCCAGCTAGAGTTGGATAGTTACAAAATTTTGAAATTAAATTAAAAAAAAAAAAAACAAGTTAATTCACCTAATCCTGTGTCTAGTATAACGAAAGCAAACGTATATAAATGACAATATTAAATTCATATAACAGAGCTTAAAAAGCAGGAGCCGGTAGAATTTGCGCGAAACTTGGCGATTTCAATAGTTTGAAAAGGCAGTGAGGCGAGAGCTAACAAGCTGCGCAATTAAAGAATTTTTAATTCCGCGTTAGTTTCAGTCACTTGGTCAATGTATCTTCCATATTGAAATCGAGCTTCCGGCGCGAAGAGTTGATTAAACGTAATTCGTCAAATTTTGATTTTAAAACAGTTCATTTCTCCACACGTATAAACAATAACATTGATTTCTTTTTTGAGGTTAAGGTATACTTCTGAAACTTCATTCGTGCTAAGATTGAAGAAAACACGAAGAGATAAAAGGAAGCTAATTTCAAAATTTGAGCTATACGAATACTGCATCAAAGGTCTCCAGGGATGATCATTTGATTGGCTCGTTTTAAAATCAGTAGTGCTAGCCAGTAGTCGGTTGATCACGGTAATGCAATTGGTCAGTCACCTGAAGAGACGGTCATATGATGAGAACTCTCGTATGCAGGGCACAGTCTGGCCTCCGTGTAATTCTTCCGCCATCGGGACTGTAGGGGATGGCAAAACTCCAAAATTAACCGCTTCAAACTTACCCCGTATTATCGAAGGAATCATTCTCGCGCCACACGGAACCTAAGCAAGTGTTACCGCCCAACCCTTGGCCAACGCTAAGTTCAAAAGGGTATCATGGAAACTGCCATGGTTGGAGAAACAATTGCGTTGGTCGTATTCATTCGTGGAAAGTATATTACGGCACGCTTTACCCTGTGCTCCAACAGTGAAAAACGGAAGTGGCGTTTCGATACAATTGAAATTTGAAACTTAATTCCGGGTCATGTGGCATCATCAAATGGAGGTCGGCACGGCCAACCGCCGTTATCGTATCAGCGCTGTTTATCGAAAAGCAGATTAAAGGCTCGGCTCTACCGGGTCTAACCGTGAAAACGAGACGCCCGCATCAACGATACGGTTATTATTATACACTGAAACCCGAAACGAATGTACTCGAAGCCAGCTGGCAAATCTCATCGCCGACGGTGCCGTAATTCGCGCGATAATCCCTTTCGGATATACTTTTCGTCATTACCCCAATTACGTAAATTGCATTACGCGAAGATTCCAGAAATCGAATTGTCCATTTCGAGACGACGTACATTTGACATCATCTAATAATACACGAATATCCGACCTTTTTAACTTCATGGCGTAGGTGCTCAGTCTCGCGGACGGACATCCAGTTTTATGAAAGATCTTTATATTTGTAGGAGAAGCACATTTTTAATTAGGAAGCCGATGAAACTTTTGCGAACAAGACCAAGCCGATTAAGGTAACGACTTAAAAACTGCACAACTGTACAATTGCCTTTTTGTTCCGTCGAATCTCTCGTGCGGTATCTGTAAATGCATTATTTTTCCGCGTATCTCGAGGGTTCCCTTCAGCCTGATCTACCATCTATCTTGCTCGGTCTCCTCTAATATGATGTAATTACGGGTGCTTATACTTAAACCGACCACTGAATCAATTACGGAGGAGGAAATTCCTTCAACTTTCTAGACTACGATATACTTCCACTCCATATATCACGAAGCTTGCTGCTATCATCTTGAGCAGTTTCAATCCCCTTTTAAAACGGCCGTCCCTCCCCCCCCCCCTGCCCCTATCACTTTCTTTTTCCGTCTTCTATTCCACGTCGAATTGTCTCTCCTTTAATAAAAGCAATCTAGAAACGGTTGTCGCTTTAATTTATTCCCTCCTCGGTCGGGTTGTATTTTTAGTCGAAGTGAATTAAGGAGTAGAAATTGCATATTTCATTACATCATTTTTACATCGGCTACCTTTATTTCTCCTTTTAAAACCGAAGTACAGAGACAACTGTCGGCGTCTAACAAGCTATAGAATGATGTTGTAATATCGTTCGGGGATGGGCGAAAATGTGAAAATTGAATCACTTATGGATGTGGTAAAGTTTGACGGATACGAAGTGCAGGAAAAAAGTTCAATAACAAGGTGTAAACAGCTTTCGTTCGAATAAAGATTTCATCCGACAGTGTATCCCACTTCATGAAAAAACTTTTTCGACCCAAAGAAACTTTATTTTTTTACTGCCACGATTCGATTTGAAAAGTTTTCTTTCATCCTGTCAACCTTCGTATACGTATTCTCAAGTTATTTTAAGGAAGCCAATGGAAATAACTCCCCTTCATCGACTTTATTAAGTCATCCATCGAATGCAACGTCTTTTTGTAAAACATTATGTAAATCACGAAAATTACCTTAATGATCATGAAAGCATAAAATTAGATTAGATAAGAGGACCCGCTGGATTCCTCTCGCAAAAACAAAAAAGTGTTGCGTTAAGAAGAGCAAACAGTCGTTTTTGCACCCTCGTCACCCAGCGCTGACCATTCCCATCGAGCCATCACTACAGGTCTATAAATCTTTCCTAATCTCTTCACTCCGCCTTTCTCCGCCCAACTCTTTCTAATAGACTTTAACAGTTGCTGCTTGGACTGTTACCATCAGAGAGGGATTTTCAGTACACTCGAATGTGGGCCATTTGTTACTGAATGCACCATCCAGAACTCGTGAAATCCCCAGGATGGGCCAGAAACTTTTATTTCTTAGAGCTTAAAAAATCTATACGACTTATAATTTTCTTTTTGCGCGTACAAAATCTTTTGACCGTGTCACGATAAAGTGTACAAATTTGTAAAGGTTGTTTCCATTTATTACATCATAATTTTCTATTTCTTAATTTTATATTAATTGATTCGAGTTGAAGAAATCAAGGATTCAAAGATTCAGTTGAATCAGACCTATGTAGACTTTATTGTTTAAGGTAAATCCTGTAATCCGGACGATAAAACTGTTATAGTATTTGCAATTCAATTAGTTACGAGACGGTTACAGTTGGCTGCTCTCGAATCCCAATAGTTTTAGGTTACGTACCACGAATGCACAGATATTTGTCCATAAATAAGAATTTATAAAGAAAAAAGAAAAGACGCAAACGTTAAAAATTATCTTTATCCATATGCTTTTGAAACCGCACCTGCCTGAAATTCATTTTTTATAGACAACCACTATTTTTGTTATTCCTCGAATGTGGCCGATGTTACTAGCTACGTGTTCTCTTTTGCCTTTCGAGTCGTGGATCAACCAAGTACTGATTGCACTGATAAATCCTGTGGTAAGCCACTAGACGGTAATTCGGCTTAGCAATACTCGTGACTCGTGAATGTCCCCTCATCCTTCCAGTTTGAAACATCCACTGACCGTATACCCTTTAATACTTCTCAATCTGCGGTCAGATCTTACGGATCTCTGTCCTTCTCTCTGATCAACCGTATCTATCTTGATCGTAATCCTAATTTGAAACGCAGCAAAGCCTAATGGAAGTTGAATTGGCCCAGAAGGTGAAGTGTCCAGGAAAGTGAAATGCGCCCTGGGTGGTGAAGTGTCCTGGACGGTGAGATCGTAGGAAGGTGAATCTGCCTGGTGGATGAAATGTCCGGGAAGGCAAAATATCCCGGATGATGAAACGTGCTAGAATTCCAAACGATTAATAGAAAAGTTTAATAGACTGCAATGTCAGTCAGATAATACGAAATCACAAGGATGACTCGTCATAAAAAGTATAGTTAATCATAGATCAACAACAATGGTAAAAGTTATCTCTCTCACTCCTCGCACATAGCTCGGGCAAAAGGTCTACTGAAACAAAACGTCGGGTATCTCTGACGTTCCGTCCCTACCTCCGTCATTGACTCTCGCACTCTCGCGCTCTCCCTCATTCGCTCTCTTTCCATTTTGTCTCTCCTTACAAGAGGAGCTCCCTATTGTTCATTTTCCCGAGGGCTCGTTCGTCCGGGCCGTCGAGTCGAGCCTTTTGAACGCTCGAACGATTCACGGATAATTCCCGATGCGCTCGCTCTTTTCAGTCGTATTCGGGAGATGGGTATAGAAGATTTTACCCTCTTATAGCCTATACGTCTGGCATTTCTTAGTTCTTTTGCCCCGCGCAAGAGAATACCGCGCCCGGCTCTCACACCACTTTTTATTGCATCTTCGGTTCAACCTCGCATTTCTCTTCGACCCGCCACCCCTCTTCAACCATCACCATTCCCTGCCACCCTCCTTCCTACCTACTGCCACCCTACATGCACTTTTTACTTCGGCGCCTTTCTTTACCGCGCCCTTTGCTCTTTAAGTGGTACCTGGTGCCGAAATGCGTCGAATATTTACCCCATCAACGTGCCCGCGATGTGAAGCAGCCAATGAGGATTCGATCAGTCGGTTATCCGGTAATGGCGAAAACGCACCAAAATAGAAAGGCCATTTGCGTCTCTCGAGTTATTCCATCAGGAGAGGAACGATCGTTCATTCCCGGGGTCCCTGACAATGGCTATTTGGACTCGGGTTGGGGCACCTTTGTCAGGGGATAGCTTCGCTAATATTTTTGCATACCTTATTACGCTTATCTACAATGTGTATCTATAAACGTTCCTCTAAAACGTCTTTCACTTTGTCATCTTGAGCTCGATTCGGTAATCGTAAAAGTAGATTCTATTTCAGTGATTACTCATCGAGTCATGTATAACAAAAATATTCCAGACAGTTCTACTTGTACCCAATGCTATTTTGATCTACGCTCGTAATCATGGGCACTCTTCTATCGATATTAATTCATTTCATACAGAAATATTTAGAAGAACAATGCATTAAAATGTCGATAATGTTATTTGTATCAAATTGAATCGGATATGGTGAACGTTCCGCGCCCGTGATATTGCAATGCTGGTTTTCACCGTATAGCCATTGGAAAAACATTTTGCCAGAGTTCAGATGCCGCGAATTTATTCGTCGTATCGCATGAATTCGTAATACGAATTCCCAAAGCGCGAACATTATGTAATAAAACGTCCCATTATATGCGACGAGCGATTGCTACCTTCGAAATGTCAATATGAATTAGCAAAACTGATATGCGTTAAAAGCAATAAACGAGCGAAACGGGAAATTAATTTACAAATTAATCCCTATTTTATCGATTTGAATAATTTCCAAAATAACTGGATTCATTACCAAAACGTACTCTGACGCCTAATCTTACGTCATGTATATATCCTCGTGGAATTGGATATTTGTTTATGTATCGAATGTCAAAATGCTAAATTTTATATGGAAGATGAGAAATTTGGGAAAGGAACTGTTTTTGCCTAAGATGAGGGGACATTTCGTAACTAGTGCGGAAAATTCGTATTTGCCATACTATTACAAATAGAAGATATATGACGATAATATAATTGGAAAATTAATAAAAGATAAAAGCTGTTCTAAAAATAACCAATACAAAACAAGAGTATAAATTTACATTAAAATTTGACAATTTCTATGTTCCTCTAAAGTTGTTTAATGATAAGTTTAATTACAATATTGTTACGTTATTATAAGATGAAAAAGTATATTTTTCATGAGGATATTAATTGTTTGAATTTTAATTATTTTAAGTAACTCGCTGGGTGTTGTGATTATCTATTTACTAACGAGCTGCTTACATCTTGTATCTATTTTACTGCTGAATTAATTTCATGCATTTACATTCTATTTACTCGCCTATTCTGTGCTATTCTATTAATTATTTTTAACAGAGAGTTCAGTTTTTTGGGTTATTATATAAACAAGCTTTTACTAATATTCATCGTTTATCATATTAATAATAAGAATTCATGCATTACGGTACATTGTTACTAATGTAATAAGTAAATGGATCAGATATGATATACTGCCTTCTGAGATAAATCTAATATCCAATGAAAACACATGTACATATTACAATAATACGATAAAAAATGGAAAAGAAGGAAAATAGTCGAGAAATTCGAAGAAATGTGGGAAATTTAGAAATACAAAATCACAAATAATTAGTCTAAACGTCAATTTACAAATTATCGAAAAAAATTGTTTAAACAGTCGAAGAGTAGAAGTTGGTAAAAAACTGAAAAAAGATATCGAAATATGAAAATAGAAGTATAAACTGTATAAATAACAAAAAGAAATGAAAGTCGGAAATAATATTAAAAAAGTACACAAAAGTTAAAAGTGCATAACATTTATAAAAGATTCGAAATTTAATTTATAAAAGATTTTCTTATTTCATTTATAAAATTATTTTTAAAGATAGAAAAATTTATGAAAAATTGCACTTAAAAAAACCCGATAAAAGACCAATGAAAAGAAAAAAGTTAAAGTTGGTGTATATGAACAAAAACAAAAAACGACTAAAGAAAATTGTGAGACATTCGAAATTTAATATGGCGAATCCAATATGGCGAATGAAAATTCGAAACATTTACGGCATTGAAAATGGCGGATCTAATATGGCGGATCTTTGTCTCTTTATTATACAGCAAAATTTTATTATACAGCAAAAATTTTATTATACAGCAAAAATTTTATTATACAGCAAAAATAAAGATGCTGTATAACAAAATTTCATTGCGATACTCGGAAATAACTTTGGCGACATATTTCAGGGTCCCTTTCAGCTGAATTATCCAGATATACAAAATTTTATAAATATCTATTTTACAAAACTTACGGAAGTCCAACTTCAAATACTAAAAATCAGCGAAAGTTGAAAAAAAGTGATAAATAGTTCATTATTAAAAGTAACCGAGAGATAATAAAAGATAAGGACGATAGCAAGAAAAGTAGACATAAAAATCGAGTTAAATCGAAACAATTATTAATAATTTTGAGGAACAACGATGGAATTATATAAAAAAAATTTATTTTAAAAAAACACTGGAAATAACATTATTATCGAACAAAATTGCAAAGTAAATATAAAGATAATATAACGATGACAAGGACGAATGATAAAATATATTTCAAGCTCAAAAAGTATTTGTATAACTTTTATGATTTATTGAATTTCAGTCTCGTATTATGTTAACAGTCGTACATTAAAATCAAATCAAATGTTTTACAAGAAATTAAGGCATATGTATTTACATTTCAATTGACGGTGGAATTTATATATATAAAAAAAAAATCTTTCGTTGTCTGTTACATTCTATATTCTATATTTCTATATACATGAATCAGTTAATCATTTCGATAACTTTTCCCGAACTCAGCAATAAACTTGATTTGTTTTTCAATTCATTCCAGCGCCCAAATGAATGGTAAATGCATTTAGTTTGCAGCAATCACGAAATAATTTTCTCCGTAATTATTTATTCGTTTTTGATCGACATCGGCAATTAAAAAAAAAAAAAAAAAAAAACAATAAAAAAGAGTGCCTCTCGAGTCCGGCTCTTCTTTAACAGGAATCGTAAAATAATTTGAATAATAATTTAGATCGATTATTTAAAATTGGAAATAAAAACTTTGCAGACATCCGCTTTTGTCCTATATAGAAATCTGACTCGAGTTATCTTATTCAGATTCTCCAATCAATCATCTCATTTTTAGGTATACACCTGGAAAGTATTTGAATTCTATTATTTTCGATAATGAATTGCTGTTTCTCATTTGTATACGGACATGGAAAAAAACAAACTTTTATTTAATTAATTGTTTTCTCGTAAGATGAATTTTACAGTTATCGATTTAGGCAATCGAAGTCCATAATTGCAATAAAACGTATGCAGATTTTCTTTTCGATTTTATATTCAATTTGTGTGTTACTGTTACAAGTTCATGTTATTAATTACGTATTGAAGTACAGGAACGTTGATTTGAAACTTAAAACAAACGTATCGCCATTGTGTTCACAGAGAAAGATCCGTTCTCCGGCGACGGCATTCCAACGTGCAATCATGCTCTTGCTGTTTGCCAAAAGGACGAAACCTGCAATAGTCTTTTCGATGACTTTAAGGCACACTGCAAGTCCAGGGACAGTAGATGTAAAATGGAAAATCGGTGAGTACAAACATTATCATCCATGTCATTTCAAAACATTATATTAAAATTTATTTTTGTAATATATTTATCAACACTAAGTAGATGTGAACGTTTATAACTTGGAGCAATGAAATTCAGTGGGTATACTCGGACACTTCCTCGAAAAAGAAAATGTTTTATTCGAAGCGCTGTAATTTGATATCGCAATTTTGCGATATTGATGTATGCAGAGGGAAACCGTCCAAATAGGACAACGGTTGTCAAGCTGCTTGATTTTACTCAGTTAGGTCAACGTCAATAATATTGGGGAAACTGAGAGAATTCCACATGCCAGCACGACCAAAATCCCTGAATCTCGGAGTAGGTCAACTGCCAATCACAGTTCAAGGTTAGGTTAGTGAAACCTAAAGTTACGAAAGGCTGGGTGAATTTCTGTTGAGCTATTTTCAGACAGAGAGTACGTCCAGTTAGACTATTAATTGCAGATTCACTCTTATCTTGCATCAGTTAGGCAGTCTGTAGATAGGCTGGGGTTAAACCAGTGGTATAGTTTTTTTTTTTTTAAGTATCACCCAATCGCAGCGGAATTATTCTATCCTATCTTATATTGACAAAAGATTTCATCAAGTTTCATTTATTTTACGAATTGATCGCGATTAAACGATGAATGAAAGAGGTATGAGGATTCCTGAAGGTGCACGTCATCAGCTCGAATTTTTCCATTTTTTTGTAATCAAAAATGAAAAAATAAAATTGGTGGGAGTTTCCGAAAACAATGCAAACAGCTCCCGGAAAGTTGTCCAGCATGGACGCTCAAAACGCTCGTCGCTTTGATCTCTGAATATTGCGTTAATTACTCTTTCAGGGAAAATTCAGACTGTAAGCAAGTCCGATATGTCCCCTCAGGCACGCGTGACACTATTGGATTTATTCTGGTTTGACTAGTTCGCGTCTGTGACCATGTTCGAAAAAGCCTCAAACACTGATGCTTCCATATCGGACTCTACGCTTTATTTGTAATGGAGCAACGTGAACGTTGCTGATTCGTAGTTTTATTGTCCGATATGAATAACCAGGATCTATTTTCACCTAACCCAATCCGACCAAACAAAGTCTTTGTAATAAGAAGCAGATGAATGTGTGATCATCTAGTCGTAGATTTATGTGTCTAACTTTTAAGCAGCAAGTGTAGTCAAATAAAAGGCACTTTTGTGATAAATGAAAGAGCTTCGCAGGAATCAAGATCAATTTTGAGAAAAGCTAAAACGAGTCGGAATTCTTTTCAGGGGTCGGAGAGTGGTGTGGTATCTTACATACCTTTACATTTCGCGGTCGATTTCCGCTCTGCTTTCCGAGGCATTAGGCACACGCCGACGTGGCAGAAGGAAGGGGAAATTCACCGAAGCAGTCGGATAATTCGAAAAAAAAAGATAATTTCTCCCTCTCCTGTTCTTCCTCTATCCTGCAACCCCCCGCCCCCGCGGCAACGTAAATATATTTCAACATTTCGACGAAATCGTAAACGTCAACGATAAGTCCCGGATGAAGATTTACGAGCCGATAGATTATCTTGAAAAATATGTTAACAGTTCGCACATATAGAAAACTATATTACGTCGTATCGGTGAAGAGGATTATGATAATTCTTTGTTCTTCCTTGAATAGTAAATGACTATAGGGAGTTAATTAGAGTCTAGGAATCAGTGATGACGGAGAATAAGTAGAAGCAATCTCAATTAGCAGTAGACGTCCATTGTAGGTACATTGGATGCCAAACTCTCAGTTCATCCATTGGACATCAAATTTAAATCATCGTACTTAAAATGGACGTCCATTATCCATACATACCCGGACATCCAATGTATGTCCAATTTTCGTCCATGGATGAATGGACGAAACTGTAACGAAGGACGAACGTGATTGAATACATCTATTATGAGCGAAAAGGTCCAAACATTTTCCAACTTTATTGTAAAAATTTTTCACTTAGTGGATTCGGTATCCATTATTTACGAACCTGCCCTAAACGCATATTAATATTTTCCTCCTCCTCTCGTTTTACGATAAGGTCGCAAATTGATAGTGGTATTGATTATTTACGTGTCGTTGGAAATTTATGTGGTCTCACCGACCGAATGTTTATCCGATCGATGGGTCGCTTACCGTTAGGTCGTGCGGGGGACGTGCGTGAAACTGCTCCTGACGGTTCGCACTTTATTAGACGCGCCATTTTTTTTCCCCGGATCTGTCCCAGCCTCCGATCCGTAACTTAATTAAACGATTGTACATACAAATGAATGTAGGCGTGGATGCCAACCGAATAATTAAAATCTGGCTGGGATTAATGGCGAGTCGAATTTCAACTGATGACATTTTTCTTCATCTGTTATTTTGCATTTCTAATAATATATTGACTTACATACGTGTGGATAATTCTATTTTACTTCGGATTCAATTATATTTTCGAGATGTGTAGAAATATTTAGATAATAAACTTCGAGCAATACGTCAGACCCGTTTTCCTGCTGACGTTACGTAGACAATTGCCGACGTAAGTTTGGGGTAAGTTATAGTTTTAAAAAGACGCGACAAGCATTTCTTCTTTTTTTTTTCACTTTTACTCATCGCGTCAGAAGAAATACGTGTCATTTGAGAAATTACCACGACCCGGCGTGAGATTCGTCTCTCTTAAGACGAATCCGCCTCTCTCCACTTCCTCTTTGCCTCGCTCTTTATTAAACTTTGCGGTTGAATAATTAGGCAATTTTTCGCAACTCTTAAAGTTTAGTGTTTTCTTTTAAAAGTTACGATAAAATCTCACTCGCGCACACGCGACGTAATACCGTCAATTGTCAATAATTAACTTCGTGTAACTATAGTATGATGAATTAAAACCTCGGATAATCCCCACCAACCTCCGATAAAACTGGGGAAAAATGCGATTACCAAAAGTCCGTTTTTTATTTTCGTTTCGAGCGATCGTCAAAAACCACGAGCCGGCTACTATAGCTTGGATTTATGAAAGAAGGACGATTGTTGGGAACGCAACGGTATTTATAGCGAATTGAAATGCAGTTAGTCTCTCGCTGGGAAAATCTGTTGTTTCAATGGACTTTTATTTTTCGACACCTAACCATCGCTTCAGTTTTGATGCACAAATGTGCGTACTGAAGATACGACGAGTTTACGAGAATTGATTTCTTTCGCGGTTTGAAGTCCAAAAGAAGCATAAAGTTGTTGAAGGGTTGATGAAGGAAGGCCTCGGGGTGAGCGTACCTTTATGATACCGTAGGAATATTATATTGGATGTTTGATGGACGTACCGAAAGTCTGGCCGACGAAAACTGGACGTATCATTTTAACATCCGTTTAACTGATGTTAAACTGGGGATAAAGCTGTCGGGTCGACTTGATAGGCGCCAGGTACGCATTAAATGGATGATGAGGAGTTTGACCATGAAACCCTGAACGTGGTCCATTAGTCCAGAAGCGAACATGAATATACTCTGATGGATGCGATGAACCCAAACTGTTGTAGAAAGTTGGTTAACATTGCACGATTTTATGCAAAAGTGAAGTGAGTAGAAAACAAGAGTTACGTATATTGAGCAATGCTACACGTCGTGCACAATGCTATTCCCGTGATATAGTGGATGCGAATCCGACGTGAGACTGCGGTAAAAATATTATACGTATGTCGTAGATTGCAATGCTACTTGCTGGCGTGTAAGCGTTTTTAAGAAAACTTATGAATTGTCCCGACCGTGAAATACGTTCGCGAAGATTTATGTACAATAAAATGTGTGCACTCCTTTTTTTTTTTGTTTTTAAGTGAAACATTTTCTACAAGAAAAGTTCTAACAAAGTTTTTTGCAAAAAAAAAAAACGTAAATATCGTTTGTATGAACAACAAACCATGATTGGCGCATTGCTCTTCTGCTTATGCTTATTTGCTAAGTGCTCGTGAAGTAGTTATAAGGAACGCTTTCCATTTTTCGATGAACGGGAGACAACACCAACGCGCCAAATAGCGTCCATACATTTTCAAAACTAATGGAAAAGTTTAGTTTCAGCACCATCTCATCAGTGCTTGACAATTTCTTTACCGTAATGTCTGGGCGATATTGTCACAATGTCTTAAGTTTCGAACGTGCAAGTTTGCCAAGAACACGTGTGAGCTTTTGCATGATACGCGCCAACACATCGTCAGACCCGTGCACAAGAACGAATTAATATACCGAAGAATTGTTAATCAGAACATCTTCCAAAGTCGTACGTGAATTGCAAAAACCACGTCTGAGACACATCATGGAAATAAAAAGTATACGAAATAAAGAAAAGTATAATGGGAAGAAATCGATGACGGCAACTCAATTCGGTGTCCCCGCACCAATGGGGCGCAGCGGAGCTTGCGACGAGGCTTTCGCGGAGGGAAATACGTTTGCATAATAAATTCGCCGCTCTCGTTCCGTCGCCCAAACCTTTAAAAATCGCTTACGATATTACAGTTTGGAAATCGGAAAAGGGCGATTTAAATTTCGCGCAAGATAAGGCGCGCGTTTCCGCGAAATCGGAGGAAACGGCGCATCTTGTAAACTTGCGGAGGACGCAAAGTTTCCGGAAACACGTAAGTGGGTAATTAAGCCTCGGAAAGCTCGGGAAAGCTCGCGCGCTCGCCTCTCCTCTACCCGGCAGTCGATAACGTCGGCCCGGCTCATCAAGTCAATTAATATCAATTATCCTTAATCTCCGTGCTCGTTTATACACTCCGTCGGCGATGCAAATAAGTATCGCCATATAATAATTACTGTCTGCATTATCGACCGAGTCGAGCTTTTCCGATACATCCTCTACTTACTGCCGGAATCTGTTCGTTATTACAGGCTTCCGATGAATTCGCTCAATGATTATCGTAACATCCAATCACACCATTTACATGTCTTGAATTACACGATTGCGCAATATACATAACGTTATGAGTAGAGCTTTATAAAAAAGAAAACAGTAGTTTTGGTTCTGGTCTAGGGTGCGGATCTGCGGTTAAGTGGCTGTGTTTTCAAAATGCCAATCATGCAGACAGGGGTTTATACATAAATTTATGTATATACTTGGATAATAGGACGTTATATTGCGGTATTACGACATTCTCCCCCATAATTTCATCGAGCCTGGTAAATAATTGCGGGAGTAATCATATTTCACGTCTACCCCGGTGGTGTTTCACTCCTAATGCGAAATGCGACGATCATGGCTTGAGGCGCCCTTACATTTGAATAATTCAGGCGGTAAGTAAGTATAACAGTCGCGGGAGAAAAAGAGCGAGTGAAATATCGACCTTGCAGTCATTTGAGGCCGGCTCCTGAATCTTTTAAAGTTCGTGGAAGTCGTAACCTGGCTCGCTGCAGCCTCGCGAAAACTCACCCTACTCGGGTTGATGTCTGTGCGAGGATGCGCGTGATTGATATCATATTTCAGGAAATTACGCGGAGTGAAATGAAGAAAGTAACACATAAAGGGGTTTTCGGTGGGAATGATTGACGTGAAAGGAGAATCTTAAAAAGAGAGACTTCTCGAGAGGGAGAGGACGAGCAAAGACCCATAATGAAGGGACCATTAAGAATTGAAAAAATCCAACGCATAAGAAGCCACGACAAATATTTCAAAAATGGCGCAATAAGCGTTAAAGAGACAAGGAAAGATAAGAAAAAAGAAAAGGGAGACGACCTGGGGTGGAAAGTGGGAGATGGGGGAGGAGTAAGAGGAGGAGAGAGAATGGTGGCATTTCACAATCAGAAAAGTTTTAACGAAAAGTTAGGAGAAACGTTCGGGCATGCTGATTCAGGGAAGTTTTTAAAATGAAAAATTGCTCCGGGTGCTTAATTAACGAATGTCTCTTTTAATCGAAAAAAGCGCCGCTCGTTAACTCCGTTAACTCGCGGGAAGGTATTCAAATGAATCGGCCGGATTTTCGTGACGAATTTGTTTGAGTTGTCGAAGACGGTAAAGAATCTCTTATCACATCTACATCTTTCCTGGATTTGCACATACCTGCAAACAATGGGATTTCAAATCGGATTCCACGCCGACGGCCTCGGAATTCCTAAAACCAATTTACTCCCGTATATATTTTCATGATTCGCATACTTCTCGAAACCTTCCCTTTATTCGCGTTGAACAAATTTCCCGTCGCGTGATTGAGAGGAGCAACTCAAATATCATGCGCTGTTTCCTTTTTTCGTATCACATTTAACTCGTGTGATCGCTATACTTGTCCATAATGATGCGCATTGATACATATTTGTGTTGCCATGTAAATATGGAAAGTCCGATATGGACTGTCATTGGATGCCCAATTGAAATACAGAATTTCCGACATGAATGTGCATTCAAGGACTAAATGATGTATGGAAAGTCCGA
>JAPYZR010002609.1:0-18010 GCA_030522945.1 Trichopria nigra
AACTATTCCTGTTATGTAACTGTGACAATTTGGAGGCGGACATTTTGATGTAACTGTTACATAATTGTGACATAACTTCTGTGATTGTTGACTGGGACAGATACCGTTGGGCAAACCATACCACAGTTGTCATAGCCGCGTTCTCATGGTTGACGCAATTCTATGGTCGATACTGCCAAAGTGGGCTCGGTCGAACAATACTCTTTTCGGTGTAATTAATGGTGAATCTATAAGATAATAATTTTTCTATAGCCAAAAACTTGGAACGATTTGTCATATAATCGTTTCAAACTTAATTTTCTCGATAATTTTTATGTAATTAGATCCTACAAATGAGAATTGGGACTTTATATTTTTTACTTCCAAAGCTTATTAGTTTGTATCGTTTTTGGTTATTTCAAGCAATTGAGATTTTATATATGTATAAAATCGGTATACCAATCATAAACGATGATCACCATAAGATTTGAATTGACATACTTATTAATATTCTTTCCTAAAAAAGAATATTCATACAAATTGGTTTACTTGCAATTTTTCATTCATTTTTTTTTTCAATTATCACACTTTCCTGATTTTTTACACTGCTTTACATTTGTTTTTCGATTCCGCAAAACACAATAAGGCAATAAATCACATGAAGTTTAGAAATAAATCACGGAAGAAGTCAGAACACGTAATACGACATAGGGGACATAGGTAATGCCACGTGCAATTGCAAGAATTATTTGTCATTCCTAAGAACTCTCAATTTGCGAAACTGTGCGTTTTCGTGAAATCGCAGAATACATTTGTACGAAATGTGTTGCATCAGGCATAATTACAATAAATTATAGGAAAAAGGAGGATCAAAGATCATTCCTTGGAGAGGCGTGTACACCAAAGTCCGACAAGCGAGTGATTCATCAGATCAGACATATTGAGATATGATAATGATACGAGCAATTAACACGAGGAGATTTAAATATACGAGTGTTCGCCAGTATTCCCATCTTCATAATTAATGCGGCCAATTAATAGATAAAAGGAAATATTTGTACTGAAACGCAGTTAAACGATATCACGATGTAGTTGTATTCTATACTCCTCGTGTTTCCTTCGAAAGTATGTGATATGAATATTAAATGAATAAAATATAAATCGAGATATTTATTAGGTATGTTATTGAAGTGGTTATCTACGAACAGGTTCTGTGACACTTCCTGGTACTAAAGGTTCAATTATTTTCTTGAACGTCTTTAGTGATAACATCAGCACCAAGCAGAATTAATGCAATATATACACTGCATGTCGTTACCTAAAATTACACCTTTAAATTTATATTGTGCAATAATATTTTATGATTTTCAATATTGCAACTCGTAACATTTACTTTTAACTAAAGTACATTCAACGATTTTAGGTTTCCTAAAATGTTTCCTTGCACGAATTTGGCGGCGTTAAAGAATTTTCATTGTCAGCACGTGCAATTTTACAAAGTATACAAATTCTATATTCTTATAACAAATCTATATATGTATATATAAAAATCTAATGCTTTTGAGCGATTAAATGGATATGTGTACATTCATCTACGTAAACGAATGTTTTAAGGATGTAAAAATTAAAAGTAAATTGTAGTCATATTTTATCGCTAGTTTTTATTTTTTTAAATTGAATTCATACGTTTGGTCGCGTTTGATCGTGTCAGCCCTAAACCATTTACTTTCTAATTGTGATCGGGGAGCTTCTAAATCAGCAACAACTTTGGGGTTTATTTATACATGAAAATATAACAATTCAAAAGTTATATAATATAATAACGTAAAAAAAAAGATAACAAGCACGTTTTAAAAACTTGTACAACCAACATTTCGAAAACTCCTTGGGCACCTTTCAAGCCAGTCAGTTTTTTATGTAGATCTGCACAACTTGTGCTCAAGAGTCACGAGAAAATGAATAGAATATTTAAAAAATATGTTTTATTCGGCGAGATACACAATTTTCGATTAGATTTTTAGGAGCTTTCGGGAAAGTTGTTTAAACTTTATTTTTACTTTTAAAAAATGTTAGGCTACGACATATTAAATTTCTTTGAAAAACATGATTGTATCAGATACGAAACATTTGTAAAATTTGTTTTTTAATGGATTAGGAACGATATATAACAAAATCTACGACTATGTAATAATGATGTGAAATGAAAGAGGATATATATATATATCCTCTTTCATTTCACATCATTATATATAAACACGTATATATAGAAAAAAGCATACAATTGGGACGACTTGACTATATGTATAAGTGAGGATTGGTTAGGTGAGGTGAGTTTGCGATTTCTCATTGCGACTTCTAATTTCATTACAATTTTTTAAAATTATTTACCTTACTTTCAAGTAACAATATGCATGTGATAGAGTCACTGTATTATTATCGATTATGCTGAAAAATTATAGGGTCGGTCCTTATGAATCCAAAATGAATCTAAAAATAGATGTGTATTTGTTTTTTGCTCCTCGCCAGTAAGCCATGGGACATATATATATATAAATTTTTTTTTCAATTTTGAAATCTTGACGATATATCGTTTTATTTTAAATGTATCACCATTTTGTAATGTAATAAACGTGTATAGTACGACGGATAAGCGTAATAGTCAAATAATGTCTCCGTTTAAAGTCATTCTGTAAAAACAGGAAACACATACCTTTTCAATTTGTTTTCAGAGCTCGTACTGTCGTCAATGGTCGGATTTTAAATTAATTTCAATTTAGTAAACAGTCAATGTGAATTGTCTATTGTTTTTGTTCAATGGGGAAGTGACGAGTTACATTGTAAGGAAGGAATGACGATGAAGTATTATTAACATTTTTTCGTATTTCGTTATCTTCGAAGATAAAGGACAAATGATTATAAATGTTACTCGTTGTTGTTATATACAGGTCATTATTGAGAAGTGCTAGTAAAACTAACACATGCTCACTCTTCATTAACAGACGAGTGACAAAATTTGGTTGCATGTCCCGTGTAAAATTGCGATTAGTGACATTTCTGAAAATTACGTAAACATGTCCGTTATTCACTTTGACATATTCGTTTTCTTCCTGACTACGTATTGTGATATGGTAATACAAAATGTATATATAATTAAGTGTTCTTATTCCTGAAAAGTCGTTGCCCGGAGAGATAATCAAATTTTTAAATGACTTCTTTTGATTGACTAAGACTATCGTCTACGTGTTCTAAGAGTGAAAATTATATTTAAAATAAATTTTGAAATGTGGTTTAAATAATATATATGTATAAAATTTCGTACCTTTATTATTGATTTTACATAAATCTAAAGATTAAAAAAAAATGCAGTAAACATTTTAAAAAATTTAGTAAGAGATATTTTAAAAATTCTACTTTTTTCCATTTCCATTCTTACCATTCATAACGCGTACAAATTTAGGTTGATTCTTTGAAAAATTAGGATCGTCTTAAGGTATAAAGAGGAAAGAATGACATCTTTTTGTATAACAGGATCAAACAACTTTCCAAAAGTTTGTCGGCTTCTTTTTATTGAAATGAAAATCCATTTATTCTATATATATATATGAAAATAATTTCTAACATCACGGAGGACACGAGAATTTATTTATCATCCTGATGTCGTATCGCTGAGCACAGTTTCAAATTCGATTTTTTAATTTTTAAAAAGTTGAGTTAATAGCACTTTCCACTGGAAACTGCACTCGCCCAGTAACAGCAATGTAAAAATTTGCAAAGACTCAGTGTAAATTAATACAGTATCAGTGTAAATTTTAATGTTGCTTTTATGAGAAAACCTGGCGAGCGCAGTTCCCAGTGGAAAGAGCTGGAATAGTGGCTAACATTTTTTATAACATTCGACAGAATTTTTAACATAAAAGATAGGAAATGTTTCATTGACACTCTAAATCTTAGAATGTACCAAGTTCAATATCAGCCTTTTTATACCTATTATTGATCTGAAAAAATCTGTGGACCTTCAAGTTTCGTAAATAAAACTATTAAATTGTTCATTTTACAATACTGATAATTTTTTATTTTAATCGCCATTTGCGTCCTTCTTTTTTAAATTTTCTTTTAAGGCCAGTCTTAAATAGTAAGTTAATAATTTCTTATTATAACTTATCAGTACCTATTAAAGATATCCTCAAGATATGAAACATTAAAATTAATAAAAAAAACATTTATAAATTTTAAGATTACGAGGTTACTGAAAAGGATACGACTTTTCTCCTGCACGAAATTGTTGCAGATATTTCGTCCAGCGTACAAGAATTGAACAAATTCTTGAGATAACAAAACGAAATTCCGTGTAGATATGCGTTATAGACGTGTTCGGAATCCCTCTTAAATTATGTACACATCTCGCGGCTCATATATAAAAATGATAATTTGACAATTTGGCTATATCTTTCGGATAAGCTTTAATGGCTATAAGAACTTTTTCAATCGTATACGTTCGGAAACATTGCGTTACTTCGTTCTCTATTGTTCAAACTTATCGATTGGTTTCAGTAGCCACGACGTATAGGCACACGGAGGAATTTCATTGATTAAACGGCGATATTGCAAACCGATAAGAATAATGTAAGCTTTCGTGTCAACGGGTTATTGTTACGGACTTCGTTGTCGGGGCAGTAGATAGACCGGACTGACATGGACCAGTTTCATCGCGGTAGCGATTGTCGCAATAGAGATTTCGATACTGCGCTGTACGTTATCGTCGCATCCTACTGGACTTTTGAAGGGGAGCGGGCGATGTTTTTTTTTTTTTGTCTACTAGTCCATCAATCAGATGCCGTGCCGATACCGGTTATTTTCACTTAGAACGACGTTGTTCGAGAAATAACGCCTTATATTGCGGTGTTTGAGAAACGACGTGTTGTACGCACCGATAGAGATAGGTGTCGTTAATCGTATATGGCTGCTCCGGTATTCCCTCGTGGCGTGACGATTTTTGAAAGTGGACGATGTCGTTTATCTTTTGCGAACCAGATTTTATTGCGAGTGCATTCGACGTGCGCGAAGAATGATTCATTTTGTAGATAAGTGTTTCATGAAAACGGGAATATGATATATTTTATGTACTTTTTTTATTGCGGTACAACAGGTGATATTATTGTTTTCGTTCATTTCGTTATAAAATACTTGCGAGTCATGTTGATGTCGTGACAATTACGGAATTTCTGTCTCTATTAAGAAAATTATCTACGTTTACAAATGAATCTTTGTTTTCCTTAAGAAAGATGCATTAATTGCGTATTAAAGATTTTAAATACACACAGAATATACTTTAAAAGATGATTATTATTTTATATGTAATACAGATTTGGCTAAATAATGACCAAATGAAATTTGTTCATCATTATTGTTTACAAAAAATAAATTTTCTAAACAAAGTACAAGATGATTTAAATTCAGTAAATATTTTTCCCCATATCAACAGTTAGTATACGTGGTATGTTAGATAAATTCCGAATGTGTCAAATGCGATACGGAGTGTATATTTTGGACTTATGAACATTTGTGTTTGGTGTGAATAATTCTATTATAAACCTTAAATTGGCGTCTTTCTGTTTATTGATTTCTCACCAATCTTTTTGCTATTTTTCAATTTCTCCATCTCTCATTAATATTGAGAATAGAATATATTTAAATCTTATTTGACAATCTTAACTTTGATTCTTAGCAAAATTAAATAAATAATTAAAAACATTAAATTGAAATAATTACATATGTATAAGTGTGTAGATATCACGTGCGATAATAATGTCAATTAATAGCTTGAACTAACTGTGCAACTTTGTGAGTGGGAAATTCGTTGATAACACGATTAAACTTTTTTCTTGATGATTAAGCAAAAAATTCAATAAAATGAACTGTATGTTTAATGTAATGAATTTAAAGTTTGCGTATTTTTACTATTTATTTTGATACTAAAAATTGAATTTATTTTCGCTCATTTAAATTTAAAGTGTAATACTATAAAACTGCACAAATAAAAATAATTAGATAACGCTTAGATAATCTGCATATACGCAAATGGACAAATGAAATAAATATATTGTACTAAAATTTATTGAATTGGACCTATCGTTCCGTTGAAGGGTCACCAAGTCCGGGGGTGTCACTTCGCAAAGGGGAGTGAAAAATCTTGAAAATGAAATAATATTTGTAATTAAGTAAAAATTTCAATATTAACATGAGAATGCAAATGAATTTTTCATTAAATATTGAATTAAATGGATATTCAGGCGTAAAATCTTATACTTACAGTCCCAAAAGCTCCGCTCAGCTACAACGATTCATCTCCACTCATTATAAAGCATAAGACAGAATATTATATTATTTCAGATATAACCATTTCCATTAATCTTCGTAGATATATAATATGTCTGGGATAACGACTATGACGTCACAAATCAACTAAGACGTCGTATATATATCGAGGCATAAAGAATTCGATTCAAAGTTAGTTCCTGATTATAGACGAAATCAGACATATCAAATACTATTTCCATCAATTAAATATATATACTGATCTTATCAATTCGAGGCTGATTCAATTATGTGCTCGAAGTTGAGATTAAATTAGATATACCATTACAATTAACCAAATTAATTTTAAAAATTTGAATATCCTTATTACGAAAGTCACAAGAATGACATGGAGCTTGTTTATTTGTAACAAATATATAATTTAGCAAGTCAATAAGTTTTTCTTTTCATAGATAGGAAAGTGCGCGAATTATCGTCATTTTTTACTTAATCAGATGAAAATGGGTGTTTCATGTTATTCAATCAGTCCGGCACGTTTGTCTAACTTTCTGCTAATCTTGTTTTCATTGTAACGTATTTTTCTCCTTCATTTTCCCTGATTTTGATATCAGTTTTGATACTGATTATAAATTTTATATTTTTATTATTATGCTTTTTGTCTTTAAGATAACCTGATGTTTCAAAAACGATTAATTTTTCCTCAATTAATAGATTGTATTGTAGAATTATTAAGTTGTAATTCTGATAACATTGCCAACTCAACAAGCCTGAATATATCTGGTTTTTAATCACTATAGGGGAATTACAGCAATTCATATACACATAAACTTGTTGACAGTCATTTTCGCATTTACCCGTGCAAATATAATAAATATTGCGTTAAAAGTAAATCATAAATTTGATTGGCTATTAAATCAGGCTTTTGTATACCCTTATAGTTACAGATTAAGGTAAATTCAGTCTTAAACAGGTGAGATATATTCATCTAGAATCAATCATTTCAACAATGATTTGAATCATTTTTACTGATAAAGTTATCAAGTAATTTATTCTACATTAAATAGAATTTGATGATTATTAATATATAGTCAATAATTTTCAGTTTGTACCAAATTTGTTAGTCTGTTAATCTGTTAAAACAGTAATTTATTGTTCTTCGTTTGTAAAAAAACAAAGAATTGTTTTTATAAATATTCATAATTTTATCATTTTTTCAAATCGTATTAGTTAATTTCGGTGATTTTAATATTCATGATAATTGTTGACAATTGTTCTGAGTTTTCTTGAATTTTTTACAGTTTTGGGTACTTCTGTTGCACATGAAATGCCAAACGATTAATGCAGAATTCGTCTATATGCGTTGACGATGCGTAGTTTTCAATGCCATTTTACTAATTTTCAATACTTTTGATTATTTGTTTAATGTTTTTGAGCTCCCATTCAGTTTTATTGCGCGTATTAATCAATGTACGTTATTTATGTTAAGAAATATATTTATTAATTTTATTAAGAACTCATCATCCTTGTTTTTAAAATTACATGCTCCTTTTGGATATATAATAGAGTCAATTACGTGAATTATTTAATGTCCTTCAGGCCACCTACTTCCACGCAGTGAATTTCCGGTCATTTAAACCGGATTAAAAAAAAGTATATATATATATATATATATATTTATACATTTTTTTTTTTTAAGATAATGGATAACAAATGTTACAATCTTTTCACATATGTATAATCGTTTTTATTCAATGGAGAAACATTTTAAGATAAATTAAAACGCGATATCAATTCTTTTTTTAAATAATGTTGTAAAGACTTTGTAAAAAAATAAAATATTAGGTAAACATTCTGAATTTTTATAGGTATCGATACACGAAAGAGTTAATATAGTCGCTATATTGACAATCATTTCGACTTAACGCACCTTAGGGATCCAATAATAATTCATGATGTGTTAATATTTTTCAATGCGCAATTGACTCGTAATATAATATCGATGAAAGTGTAATGAATTAAATGATTTGAAATGTTGTATAATAACTTATTAAAATTGCCTGCGACATTGCCAATAGTTTCAACAGCTTATTTTTCTAACAAATATATCAACTATGGTCACGTGAAATATTTCGTACAAGCACCTCGATAATGTTGGTAAGTTTAATGGAAATGGTATTTCAATTTTTCCATAAGGTAGTACGTGCTGAAAGCCACGCATCCCATTAATTATTTTAATCGAAATTAGTTCGATGACTCCGCCCTCAAATTATACTTAGGTGTAAAGACTTCTACTTTAAGTATAATATATTAAAAAATTTGTGAAAAGTATCGGCTTTCATTTCATGAGTGAGCCACCTTAAGTTGTATTCGTTACTATATTTCTTTACTTCATAGGCAACATAGTTGATTTTGAGAACTATTGAGCAGTTGTAGGATATTATTATTTATTAACTATGGTTGCTTAAAATATCTGATAGTTATAATTATAAACTATTTGATACCGGTAATAACAATTACTAAATGGTCTCTCGATCTAAATTTCGTGGAGTGTAATTTCACTCAATTCTAGAGTAATAAGTCGGAGAATACACAACCCAAAAAGAGGGATAATTCGACTCGTTCAAAAATAGAGTATATTCTCGCCCCGGGAAGTGCGATATATCATTCTTAAAAAGTGAAAATTTACTCTTTTAAAAGAGTGGCTTAATTTTCACTCTTGCAGAGTAACTTTTCCCTCCAAAATATTTATAGAGACTATCTAAGGTTTATTATACTATACATATGTGGAAGGATGACATTTTCATCATAATACAAATCCAGGCTGAAATAATATATACTCTTTAAATTTCTTGAAGTGACGACAATTCACGCTTTCAAAAGATGGGCTCTATTGCCACTATTATATAAAATTTCACTACAAGAAATAAGATTATATTCATTTATTAAAATGTACAAATGCACTTTTATGACCACGGGGAGGACTTTTTATTTATTAATTTTCTTTTTTATTATACGGAATTTGCAGCCCTTTTTATGCGAATTTTACATATATTTATTTTTACTTTTAAGTTAAATCTAAACTTTTAATTTATTCTAAGTGATTTTTCATCTTTTTAGATTTAAAAGGTACACAGTACTGGTGAATGGAGCATAGTAAGTCGTTACTTTCTAAAATTTAATAGGAGAAAATTCACTTGTAATACATTATAAGTAGAACACCAAAATTACGTAAGTCTATATGTAAACTTATTAAAAAGTGCTGTTTAAATATATATGAGGCAACATTAACTTTGAATATACTTTTTCCCGAATTAGCGGATATTTACTCGGATACATTTAAGTTTATGAACATAAATGCTAGTGTCAATAAAAAATGCACTCTATACTATTATATAAATATATTATATAAAAAGTATATAATCTCAGTTGTAAACTGCCGACCAACGAATGATATACAAGTTCATATATCAACTTATTAATAAGTGAACGATAAATTTGGATAAGTGAAAATTTGCTTTCAATAAGTGATAAGTCACACGCTTCCACTACATAAGTTCAGATGTTGCTATTTGCAAGTAAGTTACCAATCTTTCTCATTGGTATAAATTGAATATTCATCACTTATAATTATAAAGGCATTCTAGATAGATTTTCATTTGTAAAAATCTGGAGACACTTATTTGTCGACCTGAATACCTTCGTCAAGCTGTCAAACTTTTATTTTCATTTAGACAAATTTCGTAAATACGTGGGCGTGCGTGCGATGTGTATACTATTATGTCATTATTACGGCACACCTTATCTATGCACTTGCATCTTCAAAAAGCGAATAGTAATAACTGAATGAGAGACAATCATCGATATCACACGTTTATCACACCAAACGATCATCTCCTCTTCGCGAGCACGTTTCGACGGCGAAGACGCGAGGGCCGAGCAAAAGAAATTCATTAATAAAATATCATTGATAAAATTTATAACTCGTTAAAGTTCAACACGCTCTCTTATTTTACGAGAAGGTGATTGCGGGCGGAGCTCGAAAATCTTGTGTGTAATTTAAAAGTAAGTTAGCGACGAAAACCTTATCTCTCGCTTTCGTTCGTCGGTGCACGACTGGTAGCCCCCGGCGGCATCAGTTCTTGCCAGTAATCCACCAGCTCTCAAAGTAAACGGTCGGGCATCAGGAAGATGTCAGAGCGCGTAACGAATGTCACCTCTCACGTAGACTACCGTATCTCGAGCGTTTCATGGCATCTCTCTCCCGCTCTTGTCCGCTTTACTCCTTATCAGTAGCCGGTCGAGTGATCGACGCTTACTCTCGTTCAGGATCCGCCGGCATAAATTTTCGTATCATTGTAATCGCACATTGTATGGAAACTGCGGACGAGCAGAAACTGCCCATATCAGGAGCGGTGCCTGTCCTCTCGCTCCCCTACCCTGCCCACTGTGATAAGGATCTAATCGGAGCGCCTCGAATTTTTTGATAACTCGATAAAAGCCGAGGCTCGTGCATCGACATACAGTGAACTCCGGGGCGCGCAGTCCAGGCAGTGGTCGACTTTTCCGCGGCATTGGAAAGTGTCCCGCCTCTAGCCGAAGGTTGACCAATCTGGCTAGAAAGGGCCTTTTCACTCCGCTGCCTCGGTGAGAGGATCCTTATCGACGTGACGGGACCGAAAGGGTCTCGGGTACCCGGCGTTGAAACAAACGTCAATGGTCGACGCGTTCGATCAGACGATCGGAAGATCTTCGATGAATTGAGTGTCGAGTTCGATCAAGTGGTGCAAACCTTTCGTTGAGCCTTTTAACGAAATCGTTTGGTAGCAAGTGTGGGATCTTGATCGGTACTTCGTATCATATTTGCGAAGTCGCCGAATCATACTGAAGGGCGCTGAACGTGTGCTACTGTAATAGTGTGCTGAATGCCGTGAATCGGTAATTGGAATAGTGTTTGTTCATCAAGAAATCGGCCAAGATGTTGGGATATTCAGTGCGCCAGGGCGGAGTTGTCAGTACGTATATATAAACAAATTTTTTATTAGTATTTCGCGCTCGTATGCAATTGCAAACCCGAGGTGGATCGATCGATCGCGAAGAATTCGTAATGCGGCAATGTGATAAACGAGCGTAAAGTACGTAAGGCATGCGCGTGTTTCCCGGTACGCGTTTTTCAATGCGTTCCGTTGATGCCGGTAGTTTACAAGAGTTCTTAGCACCTTCGGAATGACGTGATGTATTGCCCCGCTAACATTACGGAGGTTCGTTTTGAAATCGTTTTGAAAAGTTCATCGATTTCAAAAGCGATCGGCACTTGGCACGTCAAAAGTTTCGAAACTTGAAAACTCTACTTTCCCCAAATTCAAGCTTGCCGCTCGGATTTTTCCAAACCGGTTTTTGATTACATGGCTTTGTATTGGATGGCACGTGCTCTTTAAATTAATTCAATTTTTAATGGCTCTCGTGTATCTGATATCATCTTCAATTGCGCAAATCCTTCTTTTAATTGTCCGGAATTATTACTGCCATGAATTTGGAGCGTTGTCCAACTGACAACTTTAAGTTTTTCTATTCATTCATTAGCCATCTATTGAACAGAATACGCCTGAATCAAGTTGCGAATGTTTGATAACAATTACACGCAGGATATGGGCACAATATCTTATTTTTCATTAAAACTCATTTCTACCGGATTGAATAGTATTGCCATCACATAAGTATTTTTAACACAATTCATAGTGCTTTCTTCCGTGAAAATACTACTGAAGGTGTTTTTTTAAGTAATAATCATGAAACGCACTTTATGCTTATTTTGTTTATAAACAAAACCATAGTATCTACAGTATTTATATAAACAATATATCAATTTTGTAAAAAGCATTGCACTATGTTTATCGTTACCACTGTAGAAACGTCGTCCCTTACTACTTATTCTAGACATAACCAGTGATAACTACTTTTTATACAACTTCGTTGACAAATAACGACTTCAAGGTATCAACGATAATTATCGGAGACAATATTATAATTCCATTTTTTTAATCGATAAAATTAAAGCAATATCGATTTCACTTATTCCAATATATGCGCTAATAAAAATATATCAATGCACATTCTGTGTATCTTTGAATACACTTAATTGAATGAAATATTCTATATAATGCATTTTTTATTTTGAGAAATGGTGTTTGAAAATGCTGGTATATTTTATAACCTGTAAATTCAAATGACATACATAAATTTATCGAAATATGAATTTTCCATTTTCATATTTCGAAATCAAATATTCAGGAATATTGATCAGTTTCATTTTTTGAGTTTCCCGTGTTCAAGAGTAAAAATACTTACATACTTGTAAAATAATATCTTAATAGGAATAAGTAGTAACATTAAATCAACTTGATAATTACCTCATATTCCGCTGTTAGAATCATTGTAAAAATACCCTTTGGAAACCTTTAATCATTTTTCATTAATTTCAATTTCAATATCTCATCAGAATTGTTGTAGAATTGACTATTTCTGAATGAAATTGGCAATTGTACTGAACTATTTCGGTTAAAACAATTAAACATTTATTTAAGTACCAACTGGAGCATCAAAACATACAAGAAGTATATGAAAGCATATACTATTATGTGATGTTTTAATTCGACAATTTCAAATCTCTCAATAAGTCAAAATAATTATTTTAAATTTGATACATTAAGATATTGTCAACGTGAGATTATTGGTAATTTATGCATGAATCTAAACAATAAAAATTATTATTTTAATTAATAGATTGTTTTGTTGAACTTTTATACTAATTTGCCATTTATACTATACACACACACACACGCATACATATTTTTTTTTTACATATATATATATATGTATATTTTTTTAATTAATTAATTAAGTGGTTATGAAGGACCACATTCAAAGATTACCTTGCCAAAAGATTTTCATATTTCATACATGATAAGAACTGTTATCAATCTTATATCAGGCGATAACGTATTTAAGTTACGTTTTGATATTATATTGCGTTATGCACACGTAATTTTTGAACACATTAATGAATCTTAAACGTGAATTAAAATTCGAAATTATTAGAATTACTTTTATCTCTATGAGTCTTCACTTTTATTTGCCTGTAAAATATTTTAAACGAACTAATTTGACGTCATTGCAAAAAGAATGAAAACCGACGAAAATTTGTACTAACGTTTCCAATTTCATTTTACGATGAATTTAAATATGTTGTTTGTAATCGAAAAGTGATCTTTGAGGAATAATAATACGTGCGATAAAGTCGACAGTAAATATTAAAAGTATATTTAAATAAATATTTTTAAAAAATTCGTACGTGTGTGTGAAAGCTTTACAAAATAATGAAAAATAAAGTAAAACTAAAGAAATTTATGTTTGTACATTTGTTGTTATCGAGAGAAGTTTTTTTGTATATCATTAACATTCATGTTATTTTTAAATTATTAAAAGGCAATTGAAAACCTGATATTATCGGAGGTGGCCTTATAATAAGAATTAAATAATTAGTTATCAGATCCGATGCATGTCACACATGCAAACCATGTCTATTGATTTGGCTCAAAGCATAAATAGTTATATATATATATATTTAATTACTTCATTACGAAATCGGTGTTTCTAATTCGCTATTAATAAAGTTTGATAATCTTTCTTATTTTTTTCAAAATACAATTTCTTGAAAAAGCGATATCAATTATGTATAACGATTCTCGAAATACTATTCATTTCATATTTTTAGGTTTAAACCAAAAATTTAACTACGACTTGCGTTCTGTATTATGCATTCTCTTTGTCAACATTACCTATACTTAATCTTACAACGGTTGATAATCGTTCTATTGGTTTTCTAATGTAACAACGACATACAATTTTGTATCAATACAGTCGGTAATATTTTCATTTACTTACTCGATATACTTTTATTACGGCCGTCATATATTAGTAAGAAAATTTAGAACACGAAAAATGTGAAAAGTCAACAAACTGATATTAGAGTAAGTCGATTTAAAAGTAAATATCTTTATAGGTGGTAAAAAAGTGGAACAAGAGAATTAAAAAATACCAATTACATAAAAAATTTAATTTTATTCATATTTTTGTTCAATGTTTTTTTATAGTTTCCTAAAGATAAAATTTTAAATATGATATCTGCAGATCCAAAGATGAGTATATGGCTTGAAATCTCTGATTGAAAGGTTAAAAAAGGAAAGTTTGTTGGTGCATATGGGGAACATCCAATGACACAAAACTCGAAATCTTTTATTGCAGATTCTAATAAGAAGTTTTGTATGAAACAAAAACCCTTCCCTACAAGAAAATGACACCAGTTTCTGCCCAATTTTTCTGGCCTCTATGTTAAAAGTAATGGAGTCTAGAAAAAATGGCCATATACCGGTCTTAATTTCTACTCTAGAATTTAAACGACTTATTCAAATAAGCGGTTAAGAAGTTGGTACTGGTGCATTGAATTTCAATGTATATTTAATTCTTTTTGTATGGAAGCTTCTTTATAATTAGAATCTGCAGTAAAATTTGGGGTACCTATATTTTAGATTTTTAAGTTGAACTCACTTAATACGGGAGCTGGGGGAGGAGGGAGTGGTGGATCGAGTATATGGTGTCATTGGATGTTCCAACATATATCCCGATTCTATATTTTCAATCGTATACGTTGATTACAACGGGCCACCCTTTATAGTATGTATATATATATTATTTTTTGTTCTTCAAGAAAATAAAACAAAAAAGATTTAAGTGATTTCATAAAATATTTAAGTTGAAAAGCACTATTGAATTTGAAACATTTATTTTGTATTACTAATTAATTATGTATTATAGTAGGTATTAACAATGGATTATTTTAATGCATCATAATTTTCTAAACATATGAATATATATGTATATATATATATTGAATTGACAATTGTCGGTATATAGACATATATATATTTATGCGTAATTAAATTTAAGGGAGAGTATTAAATCTAATTACAATAATACGGTCAAAGTAATATTACATTTTGACAAATATACTTACGAACATACTTATGTGTAGCTGTTGATGTAATACAAAAAATATGTATATACATTGTCATTGTTGCGTGTTAAATGTACAGCACTTATCCGAAGTAACGATAATAAACTACTGTGATATATTCAACATAAAATATTACCTTATCAAGGATGAATTGCGATGCTGAATTGACTTTGTTTGCAAGGTGAAATGTGTTTAACGCGATAAACACATTTCACATAATTCAATCCGGACACCAAAACTGCAAATACTTTTATTAATAGCAAAATTTTCCACGACGTATTAGAAATATTTCATAATATCATACTGCATATTACCGGAAATAAATTAATCACAATTTTTAACTATAATTGCGTGATATATTTAGCTACAATGTACAATAAATATCAACCACTTCAGATATTTCATATGCCGATATAGTGTACCTTATATAGGAAATCGATTCGACGTTTGAAAAGAAATAAAAATATTATATCAGTTGTTTCTCTCATTTGTTGTGTATATGTTCCTTTTTTGGTAAAAAAATAAAAAAGTAAAAAAATAAAAAGTAAAAAAATAAAAAAATAAAAACAATAACACATCTTCAATTAATTTTTATTTTACACCATTTTTAAAAATCAATAATTATCATAAAAATAAATATTTATTCCTATACTTTGGCGTGAAAATGACGACCTTGTGATAATTTTAAACACGTCATATTTTTCTATAAGAAATATATCTTATTGCCCCTTAAATAGTAAATTAAGCTTTATCGTTGGTAGTGCATACCAACTACGTTTTCAAATTTATTCGCTTACGATGAGTTTCACTAATATCATATAGTGCAACAATTAATTGCCGACTAGTAAAACGTTAACGTCGTATACTTGTTATTTGTTATAAAATATTTGATCATCCGAGTAGAATTTTGAGCGTGACACATCGGGTCCTGGCCGGGATCCCTATTAAAGTAAGGGTTCCGGCTGGGGCCCAAAGTTTCACGCTCAAAATTCTATTCACGCTCAAAATTCTACTAGGGATATTGAACAAATTTAAAATTATACAAATTATGTTTTATCTTGTAAGTGCAGTAATTTTTCTAGGAAACATCAGTTCTATAGAATGAATAGCCACAACGATGGCTATCATTAGTTGATAAGGTCAGTAACACTGATAATTTAGCAATTTGCACTAGTGTATCACTATGATGTGGTAATAAAAAGTCCAATTTGGCCTTGAAGTTATAATTTTACCAACCGGGTGTATTTATTATTCTCCTTACGCATACATATAATTATATCATTATTATTATTATTACATGTATATTTTAGAGATTTGCATGCATTTTTTACTTGACATTTTTATTTCCAATATTATATTTTACTGTGATGATTCAACAGACAATATTATTATTGGGCGAGTACAATAAAGTATACGCTTTAACATATATTATTAACTCCTTACCTGCATAGTAAATATCCATTTTAAAGGTAATATATAGTTGAAATTGGAATGAAATATATCTGATCAATTTTATAATTACTCTAGTGAAAATATTACATTTTATTCAAGAAGTGAAATTTAATCTGTTTGATTAACAATGTCTAAAGCAATGAAAATCTTGTCATATTTTTGTTGTGAAAGACAGCATTTATTTCATTACATTTATTCTGAAGAGGGCCTAGATCCAGGCCGAAAATTATATATTTCTTGATGGTTCTTTGAACCTGTTTGATGTACAGTGACCGTTTTTACTTATTTTTGAAATTTATTATCATAATCGGTCAAGAAATTTTGATTTTACAATTTTATGCTATTTAATAATTATTTATATATATGTGGTAAGAATTGATAAAGAAGTGGTGAAAAATTACAAAAGAACAATATTCTGACCGAAGAATATAAATTATTAGGAGTTTTGTTCGTGTCAAAATAGGATTTACACTTTTTTGCGATTGTTTCTTGAATTTGTTTGTAGCTGATAATTTATTTGGAAGTAACTATACAGATGAACTCTATATGAAGGTCGATATTTCAAAATATTGAAGATACATTCAAGCACATGTGATGTGACCGATTATTTAAGGCATGATTTTTTTTTTATTTAACGTGGATTTTTAGGAATCCATATGGGTCTCCTAATTCGCGACGAAACCTACAGTTTATAAAGGTGGAATCTGAACCACCTGAGCTATGGCGTTATTAGACACTTGTATTTATAAATAAATAAGTAGGTGTACCCATGTCGGATTGCCGAGCCCAGCAATTGAGCCAGGGACTTTCTGATTACGAATCCGATACTATAAGCACTGAGCCAACGCCGCTCTTTAACCTGAGATTAAAGATGATACGAAAATGTAATTATTTGTAAATAATTTTACTTTTGTAATCTTATATGCCTTTGTGATATTGTATCATAAATAATTACTGGATTATATTTCATGCATATACATATTTGTATATATTACTTGATGTATGATTTTCATATCATAGAAGAAAGCTTTCAAATTTTGTTCGCCATTTTTCACTATAGAACTTTCTATACGGATACATTTTTATTTAAATGAATTGTTTTTGTCGGGTGATTCAAGAAGCAACTTAAACTTGATATAGTATTTTTTTGTGAAATAAATATATACAAACATACATATTATATATATATATATA
>JAPYZR010002610.1:0-16355 GCA_030522945.1 Trichopria nigra
ATCCCTCCTAATTATTTTCCTTCCTGTACTCTCATGCGTCTTGCGAGATCAAGGCGCGGATTCTTTCCCTATAAATTTTTATTTATCCTTTTTTTTTTTTCCCTTTCTCTTTCTCTTCGAATGTCGCAACTTGGCCAGGGCGTGACAAAATAGATAATTTTTATGAAAGTTGTAACTGTTAGGACTCGAATTTCTTAAAAACACTCTAAAACGTGATTTTTTGAAATAATAGGAATTGAATAATGAATAAGAAAGGATTTTTTAAACATAAAGATATCCGCGTCCGTAATTCATCCGGTAAGAAAACGTAATTTTTCATGTATTTTAGGTGGGAGCAAAGTAACTGTTTATGTCTTTCCCAGCTGGCGCAATAACATGATAAAAAATGTCTCATGTAAAAGACTTTTTAACTTTGTGAAAATTCGCGAAGGATTTTTTTAAGGTTGTCTTGTCGCGAATTATAAATTAATTTTGGAAGTGTGGATAAAAAAGTAATTTTGAAAAATTGTTTAAGATGAATTTGAAAATAATTTAAATAATAATTTGAAAACATAATGTACAAAAAATGTTGAAAGTGATACAAGAAGTTGATAAAGAATTAATACAAAAAAAAAGTTACTGGAAATGTGATTTGATAGGTGGACTGAGTGTAAAGTTTCGAAAGAAATTGAAAAATGGTTTAAAAAATTATTTTGTCGATTACATAGATCGATTTCAAGAGAATAAAAACAAACTGAGATTTGAACGGGATTAAATAACGGATTACGAAATGAGTTAAAAACGCGTTAAAAATGAGTTGACGTAGGTGTTCAAAGAAGTAGTGCAAAAGTGAATTTAAAATATAATCGCAGATATGATTAAAAAATCAATTTAAAACAGGTTTAAAAATTGAGTTAAAATGGAGTCAAAAAATTATTAAGCAATGTCAAATTAAATTATAAATGATTTAAAAATGTTATTTGAAAATTAACAAGTGAATTAAAACCCGAGAACAAATGTTGATAAGAAAGTTTATTAAAAAGTAAATTAAATTGGAACTTAAATGAATGAAAAAGTTTGTTTAACAATGACTTAAAATCAAGATCAGGAGAGAAGTAAAAAGAATGCTAAAGAACAAAGAAAATATTTGATGCATGCATTATTTTATAAGTTACACCCGAAAGATAAAACGATTTTATTCGTATAATTAATTATTTATCCTCATAACCAAATTTTGTTAAAGTACGATTTTTTGGAATATTTTTTATTTCGCACGCGATACCTCCAATCAATAATACAGTAAAGTAAATAGAATTCGGATCTCGCGTCGTAATCACGAGAAAACACTTCATTAAAGATACTTTTCAGCTCGAGATTCGAATCAAATTTTTATTCATGACTCTGGCAGAGCCGTAGTGTTACGTCGACAATCCTGCTTCCAGCTTTCCCTTGATCCCTCATCCAATAATCCCACCATCCTAAAAATCCTCCGACCTTCGAATTCCTTTTCCGAATCATGATTCGAATTTTGCACACTCGTTGTGGATTATGCTTCTACAGCATTCGCCTTAAGAAAGTCGATCTCTCGAATGTTTCGTATATACATGTACATTTGTGTCAATATACTTGCATTCTATTTTTAGTGCTTGAAAAATCACCGATGTAAATTAAACATAAATTAGTTCTTTTTACCTAATTTAAAGAATTCCGACTTTTTATGATGAATGATTTGTGTTTCGTTTTTAGCAGATATATATATATATATATTTACCATGTTAAATGTATAGGAAAAATGGACATGGTATAAGATAAATTTATACTACAGGGTCTAAATAATCATAGTTATGATATCCAAATATTTCGTATTATTTTATACCGTATCAAATAAATTGTATTTTTAGAATACTGTTACATCACGTTATGACAGATATTCTGAAAAAGTTCATGAGATTTAATAATAAATAATGTAGTAGTAAATTATCACAGTATTCCATTTTAGAGAAAGTCATCGAATTTACACTCCAGAAGAGGGTGAATCGTCACTCTTAAAAAGTGAAAATTCACTCTTTGAAAAGAGTGACTAAATTTTCACTTTTCGTAGAGTGAAATTTCACTACAACAAATTTACAGAGTGTACATTAATTTAGTTTCTGACTGTAAATTAACATTTTATCCAAGTCCATTATTTCATACATATATGTACATTAAATTTCATGTGCGTACACATTGTTTTTCGTGAAGTATATGATGCAACTATACATAAAATTTTATACAGATTCAGATCAATTTATCTCTGAAATTTCACAAATGCGTCACCAGAAACGTATACTTTCAAATTTGCATGAATTTTAATTCAAACGTACTTCAATATTAATTTCATTTATTTTCATCAAAGTTCATGCCCTAGTATGTACTGACATGATACTTTTAATAATGTATATTTATTTTTATTATTGTTATCATAACAATTTAGTAACATATAGCACTTACGTTTGATTTAAAATTTATCGACAACCTGAATTCAGAAACAATTTTTTTTTAATTTGCAAAACATTTTTTTTTTCATTTTTTTTTTTTTTTTTGATCGTAGAATTTTCAATTGTTTTGATCTAAAATGTCCTTAATGCTTACTAGGACCAATATATGATAACCCATATTCGTATAAATTATGTCAAATAGAATGTTTTTCTTTTTTATATATATTTGACATCAAACGATAATTACAATATTAGTTAAAAACAAACATTGATAGATAGATGGCACGATGAGCTCGCAGAAATTACCGTAAATTGTGTTTAAACTACTTAACACAAAAAGATCATTTGAAAGACATTAAGTGATATATGGAGTAGGGTGGTAAGCAATTATCCAGTAATGATTATGGCTGCCACTATCATGAATGTGAATTGCAGTTATAGCTTACAATTTAGAAGGGCAATCGCAAGGTGAAAATAGTTTGCAATGCGAGTAGAACATGCAATACTGCCTGGTGTCTGTGATACACATTCCGTCTACTCGTCGTCTGCCACTACTGTGAAAACATTCGATATTTTTTTTTTTTTTTTTTTTGGAAAAGTAATATGTTTATTATTGATGGAACAATGCTCATTATGAAGTACGGGAAGCAATAAAATGCAAAGACTTTTTTCAAGAATCTTTCAATTGACATCCATATTTCCTCAATACAAAAGGTATTCTTTCATGGTCGTAAATTGGACTGGACATCCATTCAACGTGGATGTCCATTGTACATGCATTTTTCGTCCATTGATAAGGGTTTTTTCATGTGAACGTGAAACGGACGTTCAATGTAAACATGCATGGGCGTGTAATTAATGTCAATATTTGGTCCAGAATCCGTCCAATATCGGATGTCCGTTCAATGTCCATTGGACGAAAAGTAAATATTCTGTCCACGTAGCACAAGTCATTTCAAAATATTTCTAGTATATTACAAATATCACATTATATACGGTTATATAAGTGCATACTTAAATATTGGATGAAAATTCGTAAGCAACTCCCTTTGGTTTCCATTCAAAAATACTTGAACCATAAAGTCGTATACAGTATCGGTTTAGGTTTAGGTAGGAAAAAAGCTATAAAAAAAACGCTTAAATCCTGTATTCTTGCTGCCTACGATGCAATCGCTGCCCACGCATTGATGTACTCGACGTCGAGTTTTGTTTTAGCTTCTGATGTTTTTGTACCTTGAATCATTGGTCTGTTACCTTTTCTCAGCGAGAAGAAATTATATTTCTTTTACTGCTTTCGTCGAGTAAAAAGTAAACGTATTTTACGTCATTCGAAGTATATGATGTCATTCCATTTTAGATTTCATCCATTCTTTAATGTTAAGCAGTTTCAAATGAAGCGTGGTCCTGAAATAGAAGCAAACTTCTGAAATTGCAGCTCTCTCGTACTGACGTTATTTTCGATTCCCCTTTCGGTGCTCGGTATTTTTAGAAAATATACGTTACTTGCAATTGTATGTCCACTGTTGTGATTTGGGCAACTTGTTTCGATATCGCTGACGAGGCATCGGTGCATTGGGACCATTGTAAACAAGCAGCTTGCGAAAACAATAGGGACTGATTCACCAATTCGCAAAAGTTCATCTTTGGGTAGGATTTTACTATAAGTCCGTTACGCTTCGGAGCTTTTGACTGTTCATCGATCGGGACTGTTTCGCACGTACTATCGTTCGCCTTTTAAAGAGAGCTGAGAGAAATGTCTCATCCTAGAAGTCGTATCAATTCCTTCCTTTATTTCTTTCTATCCTTTATACTCTCGCTCCATTCGCCGCTTTCTCTGTCTCGCTCCCTTTGATTTTTTCGTCCGTTCTTTTTTATCGCCAAACGTGTGCGCCGACGCGAATATCGTTCCGTCACATCTAGAAGAATCACATCTGTGTGGATGCGTTCCGATGTGTTGTTCGCACGGGAAATCCCCAAGGAAGGATCGCGCCTGAACGTCTCCATCCACCGGTCGTTCGGCCGGGCCATACGCTCCTATGCACGTGTGCCAGTCGATACAAGCATCCGGCGTGGGTGTGGGTGTTGGTGTGTGTGTGTGTGTGTGTGTGCATGTGCATGTGTGGTCGTCTCTTACATACATTCCACCCATAGATCGCAAATACGTGCACCCGATGTACGTAGAGAACGAGTGAGGTGGTCACGTCTAGTAAAAGCCCGCAAAGTCGGAGGGTGAGTATCTTGAAGGAACGAGCGCTCGGGGGTGAATAGGAGGATGGGTGCTCTCGCTCGCTCATTTGCGTTGGTAAGGGTGAAGGAGAGGTCGCGATGTGGAGGGAACGTCGGCTTGGTTTTACTGGCGGCCAGTGACGTAGTGGGGTTGGCGGACGAAGGGGGATGATGCGCGCGGTATTAAAATGGTGCCTTACACCGCGCAGCGTGGGAGTTAGTTCTGGTGAGGGCGCCAGCCAGCTCACTCGCTGAACTAATCCAGCAGCCCCCATCCCTCGAACCCCCGACCTCCAACCTACACATGAAGCAACCTCCACGGTCGCCACCTCCTCTCGCTCTGATCCCGCTACCGTTTTCTCACTCTTTCACTCACGCGCCAATTCCGGATCTCCCCCTTTCGGTAGTTCTCTCTCGCTCTCACTACAACGTTCCTCGACTTTGCAGACAAGCTATTCGCATTTAGAAGCTAACGGTTACCCGCGATCAGTAGACGCTAGATAGGAGCAATTCGCCAGCCGGATTAACCTCGCGCACCAGTAACGTGGCGAAAAGCCCTTTTGGATCCTGGTCTTTTCCTCGTTATCTTCGTGTGAATGTTTCCGAAGACCGCGAACCTTTTGTAATATCCGCTGTTAGGAACGAAATGGTTTGATAATAGGCCAACGGTTTGGCTTTTGGCGGAAACATCAGTGCCAAATCAGTTACCAGTTGTACCGGCGAAAGACTCGCATCTCTTTTAAGACTGGCCAAGCAGCGAGTCATGGAAGAAGTTTGGTAAACCGATGGAGGTGACTACATTGACGATGCGTAAGGGCACACTTCTTATTGGCCCCTCCTCGAAAGAGGTTTTCTTGCCGCTACTTTTCACTTCGCTGTGGTTGCTACCGCCGCCGAGGACAAGGAGGGTGTGAGAGGGCTCATCCGCGCGCGACGTCAGCACAACGCACTTGCACGCACACCCCAATCATCCCTTCTCATTCTCTCCTCCCTCGCACACCAGCGATCCCCTTCCACGTATTATCTCGCATTAGTTCGTTTGGTGACATCGACGTAGCCTTTCCATTAGTGACAGTCGGCACATCGTCGTCCACATTCTCGGTGTTACAATCAGTTCGCCGGTCAACAGCCCCCGCGTTAGGCCATCAATGGGGTAAATTGGCTGCTTCAGAATTGCCGCGAAGCAACGAGGGAAGATTTAAGTGACTAGTGCTATTCGGTGGAAAGTGTTATTATATTGCCTACGGTGCGGAAAAGTCGTGAAAGCTATTGGCTGACCAAAATAAACGAAATCAACGAATCCCCTCGGCATTACGAGAGTCGAGTTGCCGACGCGAGAAGTTGAAATTAGCAAAAATCGAGTGCATGCAACCTCTGGAAAGGCAGAGACTGGAGACTGATGAGGTGTCGAAGAACGGGTTAGAAGCAACAGACTAAGACTGATTCCTGAAAGAGAGAGAGAGAGAGAGGGCTGGGGAACAATTGATAAAAAGAATATCTACACGAGTAGTTGTAGAATTTGTCGACGCCGGCCGTGAATGACAGTCCAACGAGTTAATCCTTACAGAGTTTACTGCGATCCTCGAAACACTTATTAAATCAATGTACTAAAGCCTTGCTTTGCCTTACATCAGTCACTCACAGAAACTGTGAACGTAAGTAGAGTGAACCAAAATTAAAAACTGAAAAAAAAGAACAAAACAAATAAAAAATTATTGAACTAGACAATAACGAAAAAGTATCTTTCGCGAGTGAAAAATAAAGTTGTAAAAATTAAAGGGGAGAGGGAGAAAGAGAAAGAAACTCGCGAGCGCGATGAACATGAACATTAAAAGCGTTTCTCAACTTCGCGTAATGTTTTACTTGTCAACTAAACTGCGATCGAGGTGGGTTGATCAATCATAACTCGATGGTTCGTCGAATTTTTGCTATCTGTTGAATTCCTTTCAATCCACACCACGGAGCGCTCGATTTTTTAAACATATATCCTCTTTCTCTCTCACTCTTGGGCACCTGTTGATATCGTGCTCTATCTATCTAGCACCTTATAAAGCAAATATCGTTATAAAGCACAGAACATACGAAAAGAAGTGGAATCACGATACGCGTTAACATTCGTCATTGATGGTTGACTTGTCAAGACTCTCAACTGCGAATTGCGCGAAGCACATATATACAACCACGTATACATAGGCACTTCCTTTTACGGCACGCATTTCGGGTCCTCGTCGTTTTGAAAGTGATTTTGCATGTATCTAACTGCCGTTAACAGACGGAAACAGAGGGTATCCTGTTGTTGCACTGTCGAAGGGGACTTGATGCCTATACAGTACGGCCAGGGACCGATTTGTACCTTTGTGTAATAACCCAACCACCGCAATATCTTTGACGCCTTAAAAGCGCATGTACATTCCGTAGCGCATGTATAAGAGCACCATTTTTCGAGATCTTTTTGAGCACGATGTTCTCTTTTTGCACCGAACTTGTCGTTATTGTTACACTCGTGCGCAACGATGTACCTAAATATTAAACGCCGCACGATCCGCCCGACTGAATGCCTTTATATTGTTACATTGAATATATATAATATACCTTGAATAAAGTATAACAATCCGTGAAGAACCAAGAATAAAGAATACAAGCAATTTTACGGTAGTTTTTTATCGTGACAGAGACTCATGTTCTCGTTGTTATTTTCTTATATTCGAACGTTGATTATTTATATTTCACGAACGGTACGGTCGTAGCTGAGCAATAGTCGTACGTTAGTTTCCTCCTAATGATCGGGGAGATATGATCGATATCTTTATCAAGATGATAGTAGGGAAAAGTGTTGAAGCGAGAAGAGAGGAGGGTACAAAAGGGCGGCTGAGCGAGAGAGGAAGGTAAACGCGTACTTGCGTCCTTCGCCATAACGATTGCGACAGCATTATGATATCTTTTTAATGGTCGGCGTGTGTTACGACTATCGACGTGGATGTTACTCGCGTTACTTTCGACCACGGAATTGTTTGCGTGCGTTACTCGGTGCGTGTTTGTGCGTGTCTGTGTGTGCGCGTGCTTCTTTTAACGGTTGAATATCGATACATGCACCCCGAGCACCCCGAGCACTCCCGAGCACCTGCTGCACGCACGATGAGCACCTCCATTTATCTACGACACCGTTGTTATCACTGACACTCAGAGCACCTCTCGTATGAGCACCTTTTTGCTCGCACCGATTCTCTGATGTTCCCTACTTAGTAAATAACGGACTGATTTCAGGGGAACGCTCTACGTTGCATCGATACGACTCTGGCCGAAATAAAGTGAACCAAGACCCAATTAAAACACTCGTTAAGGAGCAACTATTTTTCACGAAAACAGGCCTACAATATCTGGAGTGCAGAGGCGGCACATTCGTCAAAAGCATTTGTGGAGATGGAGATCTCGCGTCAAGTAATACCGTGCGATTTAACTCCGAGTTAAAGGCGGATAAAGAAATTGTACCTTTCCGAAGCTTTGTTATACTCATCTTTTTACTATCAACGCGATAAGAACGCGGGATAATCGCGAGTTCCTCGCTACTTGCTGGTACCATTCGACGAAAATCCTGCCTTTCTGTTTCTTTATTTCCCCCTCCCTCCTCCCTCTCTTTCTCGACTATCGGTACGTTTTAAAATATTCTTCTATATTTTTTGGAACGCGAGTCATTCTGAAAGTGTTGTTGTGTAAACTATATACAGTGTAAAATAAATATTTTGGCCTATCGCGTCGTTGGGAGAAGTGAAATTCATTGAATATCGTCGCGGTTAAAAGCTGCCGGCCTTTAAAAAACAAAGTAAGAAAGCGAGAGGAAGTAAGAGAAACGATTCGTTCGCTTTCGGAAATTCAAGACGACGGGAGTTCGCGAGGAAGCACATTCGGTAACGCAATATCCTCCGTAAAATGACGAATCGGGTATTATGGCTTTTAAGTTACGTAGGACTGGGTTTTGCGTTAGCCCTGGGAAATCGGCATTTGACCAACGAGCACGACGGTAGGCTACAGAGGTACCACCGGAGGGATGCTGACCTGATGAACGAGATGGTTGGTAATATCGGTGCGACGATAGACGATGATGGGATTCATATTGATAGCTATCCGTACGCAGACGGCGATGTAAACACCATCCACAACTGGATCGTTTACGATAAGGGTAACATGAATGGCTTGAGCGGCGAGAGGCCTGAAGGCAACAATTACGACAATTTCTTGGTGGATAGCATCCTGTCGAAACTCCTGAACAACTTCTACAGACGTCACATAATGCCAATCGGTTCGCACGACTTCGTGCCGTTTATGCACAACGACGTGGAAACTGTCGTTAGTCCGGAAGAGTTGCTGAAACGACTTTTTGGCCAAGATTTTACAGCGAGTTCGGACGTGCTGCCATTGCTGCCGTCGTCCGATTCGATGTACGTCGATAGTATGGCAGCGATGTCTCACCCACGACTCAGGATAAGTGATCGGCCAACGAGAAAGTCCACGAGTGTTGCGAAGCCATCTTCCTTTAGTTTTTTGCAACCAATCGCATCCGACGGTTCGTCTTCGGAATCGGCGCGGCCGGCAATGCATAAAAGTTCGCACAATTATGGAATTCGGCTCGATCCGGTGAATATTGAGTCGAACAGATCGCCTAAGAAAAGGAATCAAGTCGCGTTGAGTCATCCGGAGAGCCAAGAGGCTCAGCAGAGTCCGCAAATGGCAATCGCATCAGCTACCGCTGGGCTGGCATCCCAATTCATGCTGAGAGCGTCGAGGGGCAATAGGCAGTACGACGTACCGCAGATTGGTGAGTGAACCATTTGCTTTTTACATTAGTCTCTAATCTTTTTATACGTTAAATCTTTCACATTGAACTCCTTGAATTGATCTGACCTACATCAACACTAAACTCGATGAAATGTCTAAAACGTGTTAGAAAATGGCTCAAAAGATGAACACATTGAACTTATTTTAAATTTCGAATAGCTTCATGCAGATTTATCGTCATGGAAATAATAATAAATATTACCCAGTACTGAACGACCAATGTCCAGAAGTGCAAGCTATTTGGAGCCTATTTTACGTCCATAAATCTTTTATACATTCGCGGCAAATCCATTGCACGTCCTCTAGGTACGTCCTCGCCAGTGACAACTGGATGGACATTGTACGTCCAATGGAAGTACTTGTAACATTTAGGTAGTAACAATCATATTTCATCAAAATATAGTATTATTGACCGTATAGTGGCTGATAATCAACGTGTAGAATTGACATTAAAGTAAGCGCGATCGACGTGACCTTAATTGATGTCAAATTTCCAAGTTTGCGAAATAGAGGCAGGGTTATATTAGGGTAAACTTGGAATGTCGTCTTATAATTGTGTTGTGGAAAATTGCATTGTTAGCTAGCGAAGTCAAGATCCATCTACTGAATAATCGAGCTTACGAGATCTAGGGTGACATTTCAACCCCGTAAAGTGGAACAGGTATCGTTTCTGCAACGTTTCGAGGATACTCGAAGCAGTCGATAAACGATAAAGTCTGTAACGACACGTTGAGTTCTCGTGAGGTGCATAAGACACGAATATCTGGCCTGGAAAAAAAATGAAATCAAAGCAGGGTATCATCTCATCGATTTCGCCTGGTTGAATTTTGTTTCGAGCACAAAAAAGTCATTTTTCCACTTTGTTCGTATTTCTTGCTGATTACTCGAGGGTGCTGGATTCATTTAGATCGACAAATTTAATTGTGGTCGAGTTTCGAATTATTCGCTTACGTTTGCACCAGTTTGGTAACTGTTGAGCGGTTAGGCAAGAAAGAAGAACGTAGTTTCAGATCTAACTCGATCAGCTACGGTCCTGCTACGGTCCTACATGTCTTTCTGATTTACGTCATTATTCGATCGGAACTATAATGCTTCTGCCTGTGGACGACTCTCTCGGGGCCAGTGGCGTAACAATCGCCGTGCCTTTCCTAAAATTACATAGGGGTTGTAGAAATCGTGTGACATTTCGAGGAATACGAGTGCTAGGTCAGGAAACGTATCGCTTTATCGTAAATAATGTACAGGAAGTGCTTTCCTTCACTCAGCTTGAATGACGTAAAAGTAAATACGATTTCGAAAAATTATCTTAATATATATTTTTTCGTAAATGTACGCCACACGATTCTTTCCGGCTATTTTATTTCAGTACTCGCGTGACGTAAACGTCAACGCGCTGTCAGTAAGTTGACCAAGAGGCTTTGACTTCTCAATAAATTGTAATCGATTTTTATTGGTTTCATCCGATGACTCGTAAGATTATGAAAGTAATGGATTGCCAAAAAGTATGGAAAGACGGGAGAGTATCGAAAGTACGGAACATTTTGTTCCATATGTTGATTAGTTGGCCATTTGCCTAGGAAGTCTGTCCTTACCACTGAAGCAAGCGCGTAATTTTCTGTAATCGATATACGAGCTATATTTTATGATCGGTCTAGGTATTATATTATTCGCAAAAGTGCAATCTTTGCGTTGGAACATCATCATTATTTATTAATCGCAATTAATCGCGGTAAAAAGGATGGGGTCTTGGAATCGTGTCTCAGAATCGTGTCTCGCGCGCGTGGCCTACAGTTCTAAAGAAACACACAGTATTACGTCACTTTGAAAGAGGCTTCGGGACGGTCATATGCAGCAATATAGATATTGTTCAGAAAGGCAAATCGAGTCTTATTGTTTCTTCTAAAGACCGACAGGGCTGCTATATTTAAACCGTTGACGTTTCTCGCGTGACGACATTCAAACGTGACGTATGCCTATATACGTAGTCTTAGCAAATACAACGAATACAGCGAAGCGAGAAGTGCCTCTACACCTGGTGGTAACTATACGTATGTAGTGCACCGATGACGGTTGCGTCCTTTAAAGCACATAAACTTGATTATGTACGCACGTTACGAAGTTTCAACTTACATCGCGACTCGGCGATTCCTGAACGTGAAATTCCCGGCGCATAGAATGTTGGCCGAGTCGGTCAACATACTGTGTTCCGTGCATATAAAAAGAGCGAGGATACCCGGTGTATAGAGGCCTCTTGAATGCGCAGTTACTCGTGTTTCGCTTCATATTCAGCCGCATGTATACACACAAGCGCGTATACTTTGACGAAGCCCGTAACGTGGAACCACTTAAGTGAATGTGGGAAATGTGTTATCTATCCCCAGCAACATACACTCCCTTTTAATAAGTGGATAGTGTTGCGGCGCTTTCACTTAGATCAGGTAAGCATCGATGCTGATTTCGCTGATATTCCGTAATTACTGGCTCGTTTTGCAGATCGATATATACTTGTTGAATGCCACAACACATGCTACCAGCTAATTATTCACGTCTGGATTCGAGGAATACCGGCGAGTTACCGGATAATCGAACCCCAGACGTTTCCCATTTCAAAGATCGTCGGATCTAAGCATTAGCCTCTTAGTCCCGGTTACGTTCTACACCGTGCAAACCTTCAGCCAATTCCGAAACTTAGCAGAAGCGTCGATGACGAAATCTTGGATCATATTACCTTCGTTGATGCTAATTCAAAATTTCATCCTTCTGCAATACCAAGTTATTCAGACCATGCAAATATACATAATGCATTTTTACCTCCTGTTCTGCAGTCCCCTTCCCTACATACTCTGAAGCTCAATGTTTGTCTATGTTCTTTGGTATTAGTTTTCTGATCACATTCATGTTCAACCACTTGGTGCCATCAAGTATCTTTCTCGTCCGTGTACTCACATTTATAGATGCAATGAATTAGGAGATCTGCAGACATATGTCAAGAACACCTGATCAAATGTCGATTTCACAGGTGTTTAGACATGGAAAACCTCGTGCAGATTGATAAAGTTTCAATTGATTCCCGGGTCTGATCAACAGCTGGAATCATATTGATTTTGATTCATATCGTAACAGCATGGTGTTTCGTATCATATCACATCAGAAATTGTCGACATAATTGAACAATGACATGTTAGAAAGTACGAAAATAACGATGCGATGATGAAAATTGTAAAGACCTCTTGGGTATTGTAAACTACAAATAGTCGTATGAATGTACTTCCAGTTATTATTCATTAGAAAACTTGGATATGTTTACGTCCATTGTACGACGCCTACACATGTACCCAATGGACAACCTCGCTAATGATACGGTTAAATTTGAATCATCAACATACATGAGAAATCCAACTAGTTTCCTTGCGAACAAAAATCATATAACCTTTGCATGAGGTTATTAAATATATATGTAGGAAATTAGATGGAAAGAACATTTGTTAGATATTACTCGCCACAAAAATGTCTGTTTTTAAAATTCATCCTATAGTGAAACCCCACGAATGCATATGGCGCGTACGAAATTTGCAAAACGCGCTACAAAAATGATGCCTTTCATACTTTCTCCACGTACTTTGAATAAGCTTCGAATATATTTTCCCTACTCTTGGCGGACCGTGAACTTTACGAGTTGTACTACCGTAAAACGTATCTCGAAATATAAACCGGAAGATTTCTAAATGTTTTCACCGAATTATTTCACTCGGTTTATCCGTTTCTGGCGCAACGGATTATATACGATCGATATGCACGGAACCAGATAAATTGAGTGGAGGACTTGGGATTGATGGTGACTGCAGTTTCAGCAGGACGTAATCGACCGTTAGTCGGTTTCGTAATCTAAAGATAAACGTTGGTGTAGATTTGTCGATGCCATTGCCATTTCCCGCCTAGTTCGTATTCGAATGACCGTTGCCAACTTTGCCATGTGTCCACTATTTATCCGTGTACTTTTACGGTAGGTAGATAGGATCTTTATCTTATTGTCATTTCATTATTATTCCTGTCGTTTGAGGCATTCCTCCATGAGATATTACCATAACCTATATGAAAGTCTATGAACGAATGTCTAGACTTAATTAAAGAATATTTAATGAACTTTCAGTCTAATTATAATTTGGAAGATGCATTGCCATTCTATGCCAAAACCATGAATCTAAACATTTAGTTAGGACGTTTTGAATAAGCACAGTCTTGAATACTCATTACCCGCGACCATTGAACGGAGATGATGTTGCCTAAACTAACGGTACAATTGTCAGATGTTGCGAGAAGTACTTGAAGCGTTACATGAATAAATAGTGTAGGATACTGTAAATAGAAGCATATTGACAGCAGTACTTTTTAATTGAACAGGACATTCTCATATAACTATTCGTTTAATTTTGATTAATATAATAAAGGACTCAACGACCTGTTAACTGGATCTCCACAATGTTTGGAATCAGTTTCTTTAAAAGAAAAGACCCGGACTTTTGCCTGGATGGAAAGACAGCTATCTTGATCGTCTTCTCTTTATGCTTTGATCTTGATCCAGCAATAAAGGGTCACTTAATTACCATACAAACGAGTATTTTGACTCGGGGACGCCTACGCGTGTCGTTCATTTGCGAAGATCGCTCGATATAATATATCGCATAAAAATAAACAAAGTCCTGCTTTTTATAACACGGCGTGTATGTTAATATCGGCCTCGTAAACGTCGCACCGGTCAAAGAAGCTCTCCAGACGCGGAAACGACATTTTCGTTACGCCTTTATAAAGGAATACGCGACTTTATTTATTTTTTTTGTATATCGGCGTCGCGTGAGCAGCTCCGGGCAACATGGCGTGTGGTAAATGCAACGACTGATTTTACCTACGATATCAACCCTTCGAGAACTTAGTTAATTATGTAACGAAAGCAATACATTGTTGCGGCATTTTTGTACCACGATTAAATGATTCGATTTAATTTGAGTTTGAGCAATTCGAGTAATGGCTTTCCTCGAAAGTAATTAGCCCTTTGATGCAGTGCTGAAAAGTGTCACTCTTTGATAAGTCGTCGAGGACGTTGGTCAAAGAGAATCTATATGTTCGCGCGGTTGAGTCAAGGGTTGGCTTACGGCTAAGCCGGCGGTAGGTTCATAATGTACGAAAATGAATTATCACCTTTCGCTTTTCGAAAAGTCATCCTTGCCGCTCGTTTTCGAAATTAATGAGAAAATGGACATGAATGTTTGACTAAGCGACTCGGCTTTTAGTTTGACGATTAATTCGTCGAGATAATTATCAATATTATTTTTGTCGAGACAGCACGTGAATATTGAATTGTCAGTTTTAGAAATGTGAACAAATCTGGAATTATAATTCTCGACTAAGCATCAAGTATTTAAGCCATTAATTGGAATATCGCAATTAGTAAATAATTAAATTTGATACGATAACCGATATTTCAGTTTAGTCCGGTAATCAATTGCGACGTTGTTATTCAATGTGATACCACCACATTGCTATTAATAATTAATCGAAATCAAGTACTCGCAAATATTTGTAACAATTTATTACGTACTAAGCTTTCATCTCGGCTGTATACTTTCCGAGGGTGAGACAATGAAAGGATGCATCAGATATAAAAATGTTTATGTTCGAGGCTGGTGTTCGTGGCAAGCAATTTTTGTCCCTGGGAAATTCCTGTATAAAAAAAATGTGAAGAAATCGCTAAAAGCGCATGAATGAGCATTTCGCTCCGACGCTGAAAATGATGCAAAAAGTTATTTTTTTAATATTTTCCGTTATTTCTCTTGTAAACTTCCGTTTTCTCCCCTCGCGACGGAAAAATAGTGCGATAAAAGTGAGAGAAACGCGAACCTACAACTTCCAGCTAATTTTCGTATTTTCTGCAAACTATTTTTTACAAAGGTTCGAACTTTTGTTTTCGAACTAGCGCTCGTGGCAGCTAGGTCTTTGTAAAGTCGAGGTCCGCAACCGCTGTCAGGTCCCGTACGTGCTCGAGCTGTATTGTAGAGGCGAAATTCAATTTGGACAAACGAAACACGCGACTTCCTTACATAAGTCGAGTCGATTAAATTTTTAGGAGAATTGGCTTTGCTCTTTTTCATAACTTGCGTAATTTGACGTAAGACCTAAAATCTAATGGAATACTTTCGCTGAACTCTCTTTTCCGAATAGGTCACTATTTATAGAACATGTCTCCAACTTTGAGGTAACTTACACTTACGGCAGTGGGTTTTCGTTATTTTAAAAATGTAATGTGATGTATAAGTCTCAACTTTATACATTTGACATTTTTCACATTTTATACGGCAATCATAAGTTTTATTTTTTTTTTTATTTTTTCTTAGAAACTTTTAATGTTGCTATTTCATATGAACCTTCTGTCCACCCACTAGATCCTTGGATCAGTTTGCTCACAATATTAAGATGGATATGAATGATGTTCACCGTAACAATTTTTTTTTTTTTTTTTCTTAAAGAAAAAAAGTTTATTTCATTAATTCATTAACCCATTAAGGACCAAGAGGACGCAAAATGTACCACAACTTTGCGGCTCTCACTTTATATGAAAAAAACAGTTTAAACATTTTTCAAAAACCATTTCTGACGTAAAAATGATCCCTCTTTCAGATTCCGAAGCCCAAATTTGGTTATTGTACACTCAAAAAAAGTTACGGCACATTTTATGAAAGAAAACGCGACCCAGCAAACAATCACAGAAGTTATGTCACAGTTATGTAACAGTTACATTAAAATGTCGCCTCAAAATTGTCACAGTTACATAACAGTGATTGTGAC
>JAPYZR010002611.1:0-16353 GCA_030522945.1 Trichopria nigra
GCCCAAATTTTGAAAAAACGTTTCAATCATTTACAATTTTCATTTTTCGTATTTTGAGGTTACGTCGGTAACTGTTCTACTTTAGAACCACCTTAAGGGAAAACTCGACCTTACACCTAACCTAAAAATTTGACTGTATCCCAACCGAAAATCCCCATATAGGATCCCACATGGAATTTTGACTTGAAATCCAACATACAAAAATGGCGTTTTTTGGAATCGAAAAAATTCTGTGATATTTTTTAGATAATTTTAAACAAGAAAGAAACGCGTTTTCTTGTAATAGTACATATGTATTAATATAGCTCGCCTTCCGTTTGAAGTTACATATATAGGAAAATGAACAAAAAAGATGTCGGATCAATTTAATATGCATTTCGAGTGTACATATATTCGATAGCGCAGTCAAGGAAAACGACCCGCGCTATTTAAAGGGAAATCACATGCCTCGAAAATGCTTTGAATTGCGCTGAGCTTCGCATCAATATATAAAGGAAAATCTGGAAAATCGATGCAGAAGAAAGCAAAAATCTCACCAGGAATTTTCGTTGGCCCTTTATCGCCTTCCTCGGGAAACACGATTTTCATTCCCGACGGCATTCCGGGCTTTATCGGGATAGAGAGAATTTTGCTCTTAAAATCCGTCGTCGCTTTGTCGATTCCCTGAGGCTCGAGACGCTGAATCTTCATTTTCTTCAGGCCGCCGAAGAAGACCTGCGCGTTTTAACGTCGAACCCATTAACTCGGGATTTATTAAAAATTTAATTCGATAATTAACGATCCATTTAATCGATCTAATCTCATATCTATATATAATATATAATCTTGAATTTTACGGAATTGAAGGGATAATAATCTATGGGCCTCAAAAAAAAAAAAAAAAAAATAATTCAGATTAAAGTTGACCAATAATAAGACGCAGAGGGGACCATTTAACTATATTAGTTTTGACCGTGAGGTCAATTTTGAAGGTTATTTTAAGGTCATGGTGGTTTTTTTAAACGGGAACCCCTATTTCTGATTTACTGCGGATTTAGAAAGAAGAGCGGAAAATTTTACCTGAAACTTATTGTCTTATGAAAAAATCATTTTTGCAACAAATCTTTTTTAATGACCTTCAAAAACAGGTTAAATGCCAAAATCATGTAAGGTTACACTTGATTTAAAAATTGAATCAATTTCACGTGTTTTTGTTCGTTAATTCAAAAAGTGCTCCTTCAAAAAAAAAAATGAAAGAGATAAACGCCGATACATGAGAGGACTTAAAGAGCAATTCTTGAACTCATTAGATCCAACTTTTTATCACAGTAGCTTATTATAGGTCCATCGATAAGGGTTGACATGACATCTTATTTAAATGGTGGTTAATGTAATAATGCATATATATATATTTTTGTTTTAAAGATAAATATGTAATATATGTATATAGGTATACTTCGCTAAGTGTCAATTGTAACGGGTGCACAAGAGCTTCATCCTTTTGTTTTACGCCACGTCCTGCTGGACTCTCATAGAACGGAAGAGGATTTTCCAATGCATCAAGGAGATTAGCGTATGGACTGTCCGTTGCAAAAAAGTCTCTGAAAAGTTGAACACGGAAAATATATTCGTATATACATTTATTTTGAAGTAAATATGTAAATAAAGAAATTAATCTGTGTTTTGGAAAGATCAATAAACAATTTTTTTGTTTCACATGAATTTTTTTTCGTTCTGACTTTTTATTATAGATTTTTTGTTGCAAAATATCCTTAGAAACATTAAAAATTGACGAAAATAACAAAAGTGAATAAAAACCCAGAAAAGAAGTATAAAATTAGGAAAAAATAAAAAAAAATGAATCAACGAGTGAAAAAACAAACGAAAAAGTCATGCTTTAGGGCTAATATAATAAAATACGGTTTTTCTGTTTTCATTATCTCCATTTTAAAAGTGGTATTTTTGGCAATGACGTCAAAATAAGGAATTGTACTACGTACCTGTAAGTTTTCATAGGATCCCCATGGTAAATGAAAGGTTGAATGTAATCCTCTGGTCCCGGTACACCGGTTTTCAAACCTTCCTCGCCATACTGGTCGTATACGGCCCGATGTAGAGGATTCGAGAGAACTTCATAAGCTTCGGCGACAAGAGCAAAAATAACCGCAGCCTTTTCCTTCTCATGTTTTCTTTTGGCTGGCAAAAACCGATGAGCTAACTTTTTAAAACTGCACGTGAAAAAACATTGATTAACGGCGTACCGTTGCAAATTGCCCTTATTGCCTCATAATCGCGTCAATTTGGTCGGTAAGTCAGGAAATCACAGTTGTGAATTATCGAAATGTACCGGTTAAAGAAAAAATATTAAGAGGGTTCAAATGTAAAACAATTACCGACCTAACCTCAAAACAGAAAAACTATAAATAGAAAAGGTTTCAAATTCATTTATACTTTGCCTGTTTTTAGGTTAGGTCGATAACTATTCTACTTTAGAACCACGTTATGTTGACATTATTTTCAGGAAAACTATATATAAAGGTACCGAATCCCGGTCGGTAAAACAGGCACCTAACGTCTGATGGCCAATCACTGATAATATGTTTGAGTATATCCAATAAAGTTTGACGATTGATCTATTATTGAAAATGTTAAACCAATAATGTCCATTCGATGGGGTTTTGCCAATGTAAAACGGTAAACGTCGGAATCGAACCAATTAAAAAAAATCGTTACAGCCACGCCGATATTTACTTAATTAATTATTATCCGTGACCGGCGTTTCTGACATTCTCATTATCGCGATTGCTTCGCGACCAACGATGAAAACTAGGCGAAGCACCGCGGGAGAATTTTCAAATGGAATTAATTCTGGCTTTAAGGTCGGGAAATTGTACTGGCGGTACACATTTTACCTTTTTTTTTTTTTTTTTGTTCGATTCTCGTGACCTCCTGACTCAATTAACGAATGAACGAATCGCGTGCGAGCCCCGTTCGGCTATCGCCGTAAAAATTAACGGACTCATTTTTATTATTAGTCACCATTTGAAATCTCTTTTTGCGCAAATCTTGTCGAATTTAATGTTATCGCCATGGAATAAATAAATTTTAATAATTCCTGTTTCAAATTATGAAGGTTTGATCCGCGGAAGTATTGTTCGTCATGGTAAAATTACGATATCGGTTGGTAAAGCAGATTCTAATGTAGAACAGTTACCGACCTAACCTCAAAACAGGAATAGTATAATTGGGTGATTCTACACATCATATGTAATCGCCAAAAAGCTATACGTGACATAGGTTGAAAATTAAAGGAGGATTTTTCGAAATAAATTATTAAAGAAACAAAAATAATTTATTTCGGATAATTCTTTTTTAATTTCGAATCAATTTCACCGATTTCTTTTTGAGGATTGTATTTGTTATGTAGAATCACCCTTACAAAGCCCAAATGTTGAAGAAACGTTTTAGTCAATCACTTTTTATTCATATATTTATGGATGAAAAACTCGGTCGATAACTATTCTACTTTAGAACCACCTTATGGGAATCGAATGAGGTAATTGCTGACTGTTTTATCGATCCAACTTTACCATTTTTTATCGGGCTCTAATGTATATCGGTAATGTCGATAAAAATTGCATTATAATCTTCTTTACCGACGTTCTCCGATAAGGTCGGAATTTTTAAGTTAATTTCCATAAATAATAAGGTTTATCTTAACTAAAACTGTTTATTGCTATTTGCAAAATTTGTGAGAGTAATCGTTAAAAAAAAACTAAATCTCTTTAAAACGCCTTTAAAATCATGTAATGAGTAAGGTTATTAACCTTTTCCGTATAGGAACAAACTATTGTCATGGATGAGCTCTCATTTAAGCCTTTAACGGTCTACTCCACGCATGTCATCATGCGTGCTATTAACGCCGCAAAATGTAACCAACACTTTGTACCTCTTTCCACGCGGTGAAGTGGGAACAAGCCAAAATCCACACGAGGAGTAACGTTTTACCGAAACAATGACACCGGTACTTAAGGGACCGAGGGTTTCAGTTTATTCGAGTTTTCTATATACGCTATTTCATTCAGGATGTCTTATTTATATCATATTCTTTACGGATTCTTTTATGTTGGTACATGGTACTTTAGCAATCTCTTATGGGATTTTTGGACTCAACATTTAGAAAATAAGCGTCAATGAAAAGATAAAAGCATGAAAAATGATTGATTGAAATTTAATGTAAATAATTCTAAATGGGATGAGAAAAATACAAAATTTTTAGGTTAGTTTGGATCATTTAAAAAAAATGTCCATTTAATCACCGTTCATATTGATTTCTCAATAAATAATTACTCAAAAATCATTTACTTCTTGCATATATATATATATGAACAAATTATTTAAGTTAGGAATTGACGTATAACCTAAAAAGGTAAAAAGGCCCTCTCCAAATCTGTTTTCTCTATCCAACACTTGCGTCTCCGCCCACCGCGAAGTTGAATTGTGATTGGCGGGCGCGATCGAAAAAGAGCGCGTGCGCGAACCGGTCGGAGAAGTAACTAATGTTCCTTTATTTGGAGGGGGGTTTTTATACTTATATAGAGATTTCATATTTCATAGGTTTGGACAGAGTCGCGGTATTGTAAAAACCAACAGTATCGATTTGGACAGGGCCTGATAATAGAACAAGTCAAATTCTTGAAAATCAGTAAAATAAATTAATTTGAAATCAATAATAAAAGTTATATATACATTATTTTCCTAATCTAAAATTCGACAATAGCGACTCAACAATTTGTACGTCAGATTTATACACTTTTTTTTGAACTGATGAAAAATTACGATACATTAAAACTTGATATATTGATTTTCATATAAACGCAGCTTTAAACTTAAATTGCATATTTATATAATCGTTAGAATATGTGGGGGGGGGGGGGGGTCTAGGAACAAATTTAATAATTGATGGTATCACATTAAAAAAAAAATAACTAGTTTAACGAAAGATTCTAGTGATTTTCATAGATGCATCACTTGCAAGAATATTCACCCAGTATATACGAATATATTGGCAATGACAAATGACATAAAACAAAAAGAAAGATTGCAAAAATATTAGAAAAGTATGTGATAAGGATAAGAAATTTCTAAACGTTGCGCAGATGAAATAGAAAAAAGACGAAGAAAAAAATGAAAAATTACGATTATAAGGAAGTACTATATTGCGCTAAGGGAAGTTATATACACTCGTAACAATGCGAGTCGACGAAAGGTTAGGTTTTTTGAAAGTATAAATCGAAAATTTGAAACAACTTGAAACAAAATCGCATTTACGCTTTTTGCACGTCCAACTCGTTGCAATCACGGTTCAGTTCCAAAATTCCATAATAATCGATACCCCAGTTCTGGCATGTGCATTTTGGAGAATCTTCGTACTCGCCGCCCTCCTCCGACATTTTCGGCCAAAAGTTCAAAAAGACTATCGAAAATAAATGCAGCTCTTGCCTTTCGAAATCGGGCATAAATTCACGTAGTACATATATATATTTACAGCCATACCGGCATTACCGCCATATATATCCAATACTATATATACCTTCCTAATATATCCCGGACGATACAATTATAATACATATATATATCTGATAAAATTGGAAAGTTATCCATTAGTTTAATCTATATAGTAACTTTCGTCACTCTAATGCATGTAAAAATTTACACAGTAGCATTGTTACATATTTAGGTTTTCTCGTTTTTGAGGTTAGTATGTACCTGACGAATTACCGAAACCATAGAAAATACAAAAATTTAAAGGAACATGCGTATGTATTATATTTTATAGATATACATAACATATAAATCCACCGCGTAAATATAGAACAATAAAACGAAATATTAAGGGGGTCCAAAGTGAGATGACAATTCGCGATTAGGTTTTCCGAGAAGTCAAATGACCATTTAACATTATATACATAATACGATTTTCTAAATTGTTGTAGAACGAAATTTATTTTTCTATTATAAATATTCAAGTCTATATTCTTTATACTTTTTCAAAGGTAATGTCACACTGAACAAATTTCTTTGAAGTGCAATGAAACAATTTGTAAATTATATTACTATAGAGTCCTCTAGATGGCCACTCTAGAAATCACTAGATTACCAACTAAATTTTCGCAAAGATTTAGGTTGGCACCGCGCAGTGTTTTGGACGTATACCCTGCAAACACAAAATGTAACGGTAATGTAACATTTATATAACTGTTACTTGTTACATAAATGTTACATAGTCGTTATATACCATCAGTTACTTTTGTGTTTGCTGGGTAAATCTCAATTTTACTTTTTTTTCTTATAGTTCTCAGACAGGCTTTTGTTTTACCGAAGCACGTTATACTTTATATACACAATTCACACGAAAATGGAAATCTACAGTGTTGTGATCTAGTGACATTATTTAAATATTGTTTCATTACATACTTCATCGGAGAAAGTGTTTAATATTTCTTATTCTTTTATAAAAGAGAAACGATGTAGTATCGTCTGTATAGCTACTGTTTCTACCTCAAACCAGGAGAATATTATTAATTTTCCAAAATATTAAAAATTGCGATTTGCGATTGTTGAACTTGGCGAAAGAAAAAAAAGAAAAAAACTATAGATGTTTCGTATGGGGCATGTGTAAAAAAACTTGCCTTTTTACCTACATGTGTGTGTGTGATAATCTGTATGTGTTTATCGAATTGGCGAATCGATCGCGTCAAAACACGAAAGGGATGAAAAGAAAGAAGGATTCAAGGAAACGATCGTCATTTATTTTTTCCGGGACCACGTGTGTTGCTCATTTGTTCGCCTGTTACAACTTTCGAGCTTGACAACGGGTCGCGGCGCCATTCTCATTTTTACAACAAGCGGCTTTATAAGCACAACAAGAAGGAAATAATGCCGATAATCCTGTGTTGACATCACGTTGCGACGAACAATCGGAATTCAAAGGGAAACAAGAAGAAACTTAGCGAAGCATGGAAGGCCACGAGGTTCTCGTCAGTTTTGTCAAAAAAGGTAATGTGTGCTATTGTGATGAGACAATTCGGAAATTTTGTTTTCTTCGCGCAGACATCTGAAGCGATTTGACAATAAAATGCTTCGGCTTTTGATTGATGCAAGGATATCAATTGGAATCGACATTATTCATTCGGCAATTATGAATTTGATGATTGTGAAATCATGAAAATATGAGACGAAAAGATTTTTTTTATATCCCATAACCAATTTTTCAGTTGGTATGCTTGCTTGAACGAGTATTTCGCAGTAGGGTTAATTTGAAAACATCGTTTTAAAAGTGGTAATTGAAGATGAATTCCTTTTATCATTTTTAGACAATGTTTTGTTGTTAAATTGCATAAACATTGAAGGAATTTCGAGAATATTCTTTGTACGATTTTGGAAAAAGAAGTGTCGAGTGTTCTTATTGTGAAAAGTGAAAGATAATCGCGCACTCGCTTCGAAAGTTTTCGTAGAATTTCAGGGAAAATGAAAATGACATACTGTCTTTTTTTTTTTCAAACATTTATGATGAGACGGACTAGGTTTAATTTTTAATTTGAAAAATTGTACCGTACAAATGACGGCTAAATATAGGATTATAAAACATCGAGTTACCTAACCTTACTTCAATGCGTTTTTTTCAGACCGATTCTTTAGTTCGTTCGGCAAAGATAAATGAACGACGAAAGTTCATACATCTTTATCGATGATGTAAATAAAGTATAATTGAGCTACTAATTTTGTTTCTGAATTTTTGCGCACAACCATTTACTTTTTACCAACTTTTTTCCAGTTCAAATAAAGTAAATAAATATACGCGTCTCGATGAAATTACATTGCGAACCGAAATTGACGGTCTATTTCGAAATCAACAGAGTTTCGATTGTAAAAAATGAAAAATTTAAGAAAATGTAAACAATTTTATTAAAAGAAAAGAATTGTATTTTTGAAGCGTAGTGCACCTTTGATAAACTTCTCCGAACTCTTGTATAATTTAAAAATTTACAACCGAAGAATTTTTTTTCTTTCCCGGTTTATTTACAATCTGTCAGTCTGACGTACAGTAAATATTACACAATATTATTTATTTTATTAACTATATGTCTGTGAGCTTCAATCATTTTGTATCAAAATTAACTAAAATGCCAAATACCTTTTATTTGTGTAACATTAATTTTAACAAATTTTCAGACAGTTCTTCCATTAAAAGTCGAATTTATAGATATCCGATGCCATAGTTCAGGTTGAAGTCCAACGAAAATTATACAAATTATTGTTATTTTATTCAATTGTACTCACTTTATGCGTAAAAAGTATCCAACACAAGAAAAATAATGGTACTAACAACTTCAGGAAAAGAAAGACAAACATTTGTTTTGATAATTTTCATTGAACTTCAACATTTTTAACTTCAACATCATTCAGACTTGCAATATTGATATAACGTTTTTATTGATCTAACAGTTTAAGGGAAAGTGAAAATATTTTCATATAAAGTAATTTTGTTTTACAGTTAAAATTTAAAATATCGCCTACCTTTGAAATTTATATCAGATATAATAAAAATATTATTCAAGATATAAAAAAGCTTAATTTTTCAATGCGATAAATATGGGTATTTTAAATACTACGTAAATATCCAAAATATTTTAATAAATTCAAAATATGTCTATGATTTTAAGAAAATTGAAAATAAAATTAGGTTAACAGAAAAATTAAAATCTAAATTCAATAATAACGTCATGGAAATGTGAAATATCAGTTTAGACAGGCCTTAAAATAAACACGTCTGTATTACTTAAGGTGGCTTATTAATGAAATAAAATGCAATAGTTTTCACTAATTCTTTAATATGTTATGCGTAACATAGTAGTCTTTACACATGAGTAATTTGAGAAGGAGTCATCGAAGTAATTTCGTTTTTAAAAAAATGATTGAAATGAGAATCTTTCAACAAGTATTTTATGGAAAAATTCTACCGCGAGACCATTATATTTTTAATATATCTATGCAGACTGGTAACAGAAATTAGCAAAAAACTGGGTACTTATTATTAACATTATTACAAATTGAAATATCATTAAATTTAACTACATTATCGAATTTGTATGAAATATTTTGTCACAGTTAACATGAGTATCGAAAAAGTAAAGTATAGAAACTATTGTCAATGTTGCAGGTAATTTTAGTAAGTTGTTACATTGATATTATGTTCCGAGTGAATTTTGTATTGATAAATATTAAGATATCCTGAAATATTAGTAGGTCCAAATACCCCTGTCAATTTTAGGTACTGTTGCGAGTGAGGCTCTTTAAAAGGCTCATTACCATCTTAAAAATTCATTTGCAAAAATGCATTTCATAAACATTATTAAATATGAGAATATTAAAATTTTGTAACATTCAACAACATTTTTTACTTTGTTCCAATTTGTTCCATTGTTCCAATTAATTAACATTCATCTTATAATTACAATATAATACAAATATTATATGAATACTAGTAAGTTGGAATAATGAAGTAAACATTTTTTTGCATTTGATCCATTTATCATTTCTGTTAATGATTGCGCCTCACGAAAAACAGATGCGCGGTTGCAACTTTTACCGCTCAAGAGGACCGAGGGGGAATCCCCGCAGCCGGGCCGAGTAATCGCAGTACCTACGTCGGTGGCCTCCCAAGTTCCAGGGACAAAAACCTTTGTTCGATTACAACCGGATCAGCTGATTGGCGTTTTGACGGAGAGAAATACGAGCGTTCAACCTGTCCGGAAACCAATTCGTATCGAGCCGAAACCCCCCAGTCAAACGGAGCTTCAGCTTCTCCAGCTGCAGTTTCAACAAGAAGAGAGCTGCGAGATTGGCAAGCCTGGTGGTAGCAAGCAGAAAATCCCTAGGCCCGCGAATGCTTTCATGCTTTTTGCCAATGAGTGGAGGAAAAAGCTGGCCGTCGAGAATCCGCAGGAATCGAACAAAGACATTAGTGTCAGGTTTGTTGAAATTTGTTAAGTTGGTATCAATGACAGAAGTTTTCTTACAAATTTAAGAGAAGAAAATACCTTTACTGGCATTATCTATTGTTTTTATTTTTCTTTATTTACATTTATTACATAAGAAAAAAAATAGTTATTTAAAAAAACAATAATTTATTTAACGTCATTACCACATGTCGTATTACTTCTACGACTATTTATTCTGACATTTTGTCTCATTTCGTTTAATACGTATAACATAGTAACATCTCCCTTCGACGGCAATAATTCACAATGACATTGTATGCCTTTTACTATTCGTACGTAACAAAATCTACGCAGTTAACTAGTTATGAAATGATTATTTTTTGATGAGATAATTAGGAAATGACAATTTTTGTAATATTTGCTATTTTAGTTACTCTGTTTTATTTTTATTTTATTTTTTTTTTTTTACAGTATTGTTTCGTTTGTTTACAACATTGTTTCATTTATTTACAATATTGTACATTCTGAAAATATACAATAAAAAGGTCAAACTTTATTTCAAATTTTTTTAGTAAGCGAACTGAGATGAGAATAAGTTAATATTCGATCGTGATAAATTGTTTTAGGTTATCGAGACATTCGTTTACTGTTTATTCATTTTGTTTTCTTTATTCCTTTGCATGTGGATAAAAGGGACCATTATATACTGTCTAATTTATAAATTTACTTTTAAAATTATTACGATTGAAAAAAGAAAAGAAAATTAGCAAAAGGAGAGCACATTTTGCTGTGTTCTAGACTATTGTACTTTTATTTTTGTTGAATAGAGATGATTAATATAATTATTACTATTATTATTGCTATTGTTATTATCAAAGTATTCATTTTAGTAGTTAAATAAAATTGTAGGCATTCGTCATGGTCTAATACTACATTTTATTAAGAGCGTCAGTTAAAATGATTTAAATAATCGTGAAAATATGCATTTATTTACTTCGATGACTAATATAATGACGGATATTTTCGATTACAATGACACATATGATTTTTTTTTCTTCGTTCATCATTATTTCATTAAAATTTAATTATCATTGACATTAACAAGTCCGAATCCAACGATTAAATTCAGCTTTAGAGTTTGTAAATTTTGTCAGTTTAATATCTGCGCGATCTGCACGTGATGCCGTTACGTAATGAAATGTAAAGTGCGGCAACATTACTAACTGCCTGTTAAAACGATCCGTGTAATGCACAGGTTGGGCGCTTTATGGAAGAACATGTCAAAGGACGTCAAAGAGAAATATTTCGCTTTAGCGCGCGAAGTCGATGCCGAGCACAAGAGAAAATATCCAGGTACGTATCGCCAATTGGCGTAACTCCATTAATCGATACTCCGATAATTTCTCAGCTACATACTCGAATTATTCTACTTTTGCGCGTACGATTCGTCAATTATTCGATGATATTTAAGAACAATTGCCTGCATTTTTTAAGGCCTTGTTTTTGTTTTTATCTCTAATTTAATCGTCGCGATCAAGTCAGGATTCGAAGGCGTGTTTGGGGGGTAGCATCTGGCGGGTCGCTTTGAAATTAAAAAAATCTGGTCGATTCGAAACGAAGCGACTGCGGTTGGGGGCGTGACATTGGGGTATTATTAAACGGCGATTACGTTTATTGAATAACGCCGAGTCGAAAAGTGGATAACATTTTTCGCCGGGCGCGACGGGCGCAACGTTCAACGTTTTTTACGTCACTCGACCGATGCAGAACAAAATCAATACGCTTGCTAGCTCGCCGCGTATCAGCCACGGCTTAAGGTGCGAGTGAAGAGAGGACTAGAGGGAGAGATAGAGAGAGAGAGAGAGAGAGAGAGAGATGAATTCACCTGGATGAAGAAAAGAGATAAAAGGTCGAACGAGAGATTGAAGGGGAAAGGAGAGATTGAAGGGGTTAGGGGGGGGGGGGGCGTTGATAAAAAACGCGGGAAAATGCGAGAGAAGAGAAATAAGACTAGATAGCGTGGAAGAAATTGAAATGAGAGAAACGCGAATGTGTGAATACAGCACTGATCGAAACCTTGTACAGAGAGGAGGAAATTTGTCGACTGAACGTCCTCTCGAGGCGTGCACCCTAAAAAAAGAAAAAAGAAAAACAAACAAGGAACTGTATAAAAATTCAAGTACAATTAATATTTTTCTTCCATTTTAATATCACCTGACGATTTTATTAATGAAACGCAAACGGTAAAATGTAAACAGAATGCGCGTGCTCTTATTTAATTCCACGGCTAAAGCTTTAAACGCTGCGCATCTGACGATTATAGTAGCGTTTCTACGCTTGATTACATTGCTTTTGAATAATTCGACGATTAATGGTACTCTTGTATATATTTGCTGGCAGATTCGTCGATACTGTTTTATTGGCCAGTACGATGGCCTTGTACGGAGGGGGGATGTTAAGGTGCAACGATTGAGATGAGATGAAACCAAAAAAAAAAACAGTTTATCGACATTAGCATTCTTATTTCTTGTATATAATTCTTGTTCGTATTGTGTATTTGTCATCGACAAATGCATATTATTTGAGAATTAAATTCCCTTATGGCAGAGTACTATTGTGAACCATACGACTCCAATAGTAATGTTTGCAGTTACTAAGTATATTCCAATAATCGAATAGAATTGAATATTAATTAATAGTTCACTAGTACGTACAGGGAATTAAAAATAGAAAATTACATGGTAGATTCATTCATTGCTACTACTGCGTAAATAGAACTGAATAGTTTCTTTATACGTAAGAGTTTCTCAACTGTTTTTTGCACCTTCGACAATGTTTTGAGGTAACTGATTACATATATGATGAAAGTATGAAACTTAAAAATAATAAATCAACATTTTAAATATGAAATGCATCGAGATGTGGTTATACTTGTAAATTCGAAATAGTAAATAAATACATTGTAAATTCGTTCAGTACTAAAACGGCGTAAATAGTACTGCATAGTTTCTTTATACGTAAGAGTTTCTCAACTGTTTTTTGCACCTTCGACAATAAATAATTGTTCTTAATGTTTTGAGGTAACTGATTACGTATCCGATGAAAGTATCAAACTTCAAAATAATAAGTCAATATTGAAAATGAGAAACGTATTGAGATGAGATTATACTTGGAATTGGTTCTGGGTTAAGTTGAAAACAAATCTCGAAAACGCTTCAACTTTACAAAGTCGAAACAACATAAATTTACGACGTTTCTGACGACTTTGAAAAGTTCAATGTCAATATTTACAAAATGATTATTTGTATGATTTTTGTAATTTATGTGCCGACATCTTGCTTTCATTATTTTTAATGAATTATTGTTAGTTTTTATCGAAATTTATCAAAACGTTCGACCTTCGAGACTTTATCAACTTTTCGATTCATAATATGAGATTTGGCAAGATGAATTGACTTAGAGATTCATTTCCGAATATGTACATACGCGAATTTCTGGATTGAGTCGCTACCAGTTGATATCTCAGTAGAAAAGTCCGGGGCATACAGGAATGCCGGTCTCGCGAAAAGGTACCGTATCTACTTAAATCCTGGATGAGTCTTTCTTCACTGTTTATACAAAATGCTGTATTTTACCGACTATTTTTTTATTGACTTAAGATTTAAGATCACTGTAAAGTCCTTAATTTATATTAATGTATGGTCCATGCACAATCTTTGAGAAAGAGAAACAGTATTCGTACAAATCAAATGATGCTGAAGTTCAAAACTATGAAGTAGAAAGCAAATTATCAAAACAAAAAGAAATATATATAAATACATAACAAAAATAAAATATACAAAAACATATACATATACTACATGTATATACAGAATGACCCAAAATGATGACGGAAAATCCATTATAGGGGATCAAAAAATTTTCATCGTCTCTGCATACAAAAAAGTTCTTTGAAGTTTCATCACTCACCAATTATTGTTGTGAATACAAGAATAATGAACTTGCATCCGCCATTTTGAATTTTTGAAAATCTAATAAATATTTCACAAAGAGTGATGTCGAAGCACGCTAGAAAAATGTTCTTTTTCAATTTTTTTCCGTCAATTTTGAGTCAAATAATTGAATTGTTTCAAAGTTGAAAAAACGTAAAGAAACGTGATCGACACTTCACACGTGATCAATACATGATGTAAGATTCCTTTTTCATGCATTTTCTTAAAGGGATCGACAAAACTAGGAGATACTATTGTCGGTAATTGGGTTATGATGTTGTATTGTCGGTTCGTTAATTGGCTCACGCATCTTAAAAACTAGAAATCGCATAGATATTTTTAAAAATTAAGTATATTACGATGCTTCGTCGTAAAAGAAAATTCAAGTCCCTTCATTGACGATCTACAGTGACGCAGTAACGACAATTAAACATCAAAGTGAAATGTCGGTGACGTACGAAGCATTAGAGAGACGTCGCACGGTATAATAAGACGCAGCAGAGATCGTCGTTAATACATCAAAGTGGCACTCCATAATAATATGCGAATAAACAAACAAGGCTGCTGATGTCTTGTCAGGTGGCACATGTCACGAAAATCATGACAGTAAATGTATGATTGATGGTAGTAAATATGACGCTGAGGTTCGAAACATTGATGTCCAACAAAAATCATAATGTTATATATTCCTTCGTTGTAAAGCGCAATAACAATATCAATAAATATGTACAATGCATTAAATGTAACTTTAAGTTATCTTTAAACAAATCTTTTCTTTTTTGAGTCTTGTATGGTCACTGTTTCTAAAAAGATTACACAAGAATTTTTTTTTACATCCCTCGATTATTTTATAACATTCAATAATATGTCGATTTATCGTGTACAAAAGTCTTTTATAATTACGTCAGAATGGTAATTAAATTTCACTTTCAGTTCATCTATTAATTTCGATCTTATTTATGAGACACTAGATCGAATGTTTCGTAAGAGGTGACGTTAAATCCAATGTCAAAATTTAATTTCGACATTCCCGTTGTTCTAGCAGTGCCTTTTCTTTTCCACGTCATTAATTTCACTTTTCTTAGTTAAATTTTCGTCGACGTTTCCATTGTTGCACTTGAATATTGTTAAAGTGAAAATCGCTTTATTTGCAGCGGAACTCAATTTTTCAAAGTGATAATACAATAAAATTTCACTGCAAGTGAAAGTCAAAATGTTACAGACTAAAAGAAGAAAAAGGAGGCAAAGAGTGTGATGAAATTACGGTCCGCCATTTTGAATTTTGAAAATGTGTTAATTCCCCGACTACCGAATCAAAAAAGCAAAGTTTCGGATTTTGGACCGCCATATTGACTTTCGAAAATCTAACAACGAATTCGTAATCAGCGATCTCGAAAACTAAAAAAAAAAGTTAAACAAATTTCAGGATCGACGATTAAAGGACTAATTCGTAACAGAATGTTAAATGTAATCAATACATTGATATTTAAGGGCTATCAAATTTATGATAATAACAATGAATATTGCGCAGCGTCAGATTTCCACATTACAGTGCATCCTTGACGTACTTTACAAGTATTCGAAAACGGGTCCGTATGTATGTATTTTTGTTTTAGTAATTTTCGTTCAGCTCAAACGTTTCGAATTTCATCATCGTTTGTAAAGATAATTAAGTGAAGAAGAAAGGGTTCGTATTGTTGTGTTGCGTAAGCAAGCCGTATTATGACGGCTGCATGTGGCGAATTCATTTTCATTACAACTGCTGGTCGTTTCATTCGGGCAATTACCTTTGGCCGGTCAATGTCTTGTCTCGTTATTCGCTCTTTAAGGAGGGTCGATACCCAAAAATTACGTGTTAAAAAAAAAATGCTTTAGATTTTATTTAAGACTTGTAAAGTTATTATTAATGGTGTTATTGAAAATAGAAAGGATTATTGTTCCAAACAAAACAAAATTGAAACATTTTTTTTTTCTTTTTTTTGTATTTATTTTTAGAAATAAACTGAAGAGGAACTACGTTATTTTTATATTTTTAATTAATCCGTTATACCAAAAAATTTAAATAATGAAGACGCACTAAGGAAAATAAATACGGATGAGAAATAATAATTGATCTAAATTACTACTATTTTCTTGAGAAAAATATGTCGATTTGTTTAAAAATATTTTTTTTTTCATGACATTTTAATAAACTATATCCGTTGGAAATTGAATTTCGAAAAATTCATTCAGTGTCTGTGACCTGAAAAGGTTATATGTATTATTAGATAATTTTGTTCCATACTTTTGTGTTTTTTTTTTTTTTTTTTTTTTTTTTTTTTTTTTTTTTTTTTTTTTTTTTTTTTTTTTTTTTTTTTTTTTTTTTTTTTTTTTTTTTT
>JAPYZR010002612.1:0-16352 GCA_030522945.1 Trichopria nigra
AGCCCAAATTTTGAAAAAACGTTTCAATCATTTACAATTTTCATTTTTCGTATTTTGAGGTTACGTCGGTAACTGTTCTACTTTAGAACCACCTTAACGCCGTTAACAAGTAAAAATCATGGACGAGTGTGAATTATTACTTTGGAGATGTATATAAATACATATAATTTAAGGACAACGTTGTGTCAAGACAATTTGTTGAATTTGAAAGTTAATGGTTCCGTGGATTTTCCCATATACCGACAGAAATAATAGCTTGACATTAGAGCAACAATTTATTTTTCAATATACCGTTAATAAATTTCGGCTTATTTGTTAAACAATGATAAAGATTCGGGAAAATTTTGTTTTCTTTGGTTTCAATAAACAAGATGAATAAAATGTATTGGTTTGCAGAATTAAACACACACGCGCGCGCACACACACACACACACATATAGACACGCACAAAAGATGTTCTGACTTGCCTGTAGGTAACTTGCGAAATCATGTGTTCACGCACACAAACGAGCGTCCTTACAAGTGCGAGATCTGCCAAAAAGGATTCAATCAGATGTCAAATCTGGTGTGCCATAAAGTTAAGGCCCATGCACACGCAGAGAAAATGCAATATTCGTGCGGCATTTGCGGGGAGGACTTTCCCCGGCGCTTTGCTTTGAGATCCCACGAAGAGAGCAAGCACGGGATCAAGTATCGCCAGACCGGTCAGACGAGCAACAATGAAGCTACCGTAAACAAAAGGTACGTCCATTTCGATTAAATAAGGATTCCATGAAAGACTCGCCGATTTCTGATTGGTCCATTATTGTAAGTCGAGTGTAATGAAAGTTAATGAAAAGAAAATTCTGTACGGCACTAGTTTTGTTTTATTGTGCCAAAATTGTCAGAGCCAGAGTCTTGGTCGTATCTTGTAATTATTTGAAACAAGTACATTCCTGTTATGTTTATTTCTGATACATGTAGTAATAGAGTTGTTTCTTGTTCTTTGTTTCAGCAAAAATATGAGAATTGTCGATCTGGAAGAGCCGGAAGACAACACCGTGATGGACAGTAAAGATAAGGATGACGGCATGGTATGTTTCTCAATTTATACGTCAGACATCAATGTAAAAACCATTAATCATTTAATGCGTATGTTTTTTCTTTCCCACGATTTAATTCAAAATTAGTATTCGTAATCTTTTGAGGTCATCATGGATCAAATTTCATTAAGAGTTTGAAAATTAGAGCGATTAAAAAGTTGTTTTCTTAAGAGGGTTTCACAGATATGGCAACGCTGTATATTTCTTACGCTTTGTGAGGTTATGGTGAAGTCGTTTTTTTTTTTCATTTTTTTTTTTTTTTTTGTAATGAAATTAAGAAAGAGAATTTACAAAAACGTACTTAGAACGTAAATTGCGACATTTTGGTTCTTTCACAATTATTTGATAATTTTATATTTTAATGCACACGGAACATAATATTACTGGTATTGTATTAAATGAAATGATTAAAAATTTTGTAACGACTTGTTGAAAGAAATGCATACTTTTATATTATAAAACTTCTGAACTAAATCTGACAACGTCGCAAATAGGGTGATTACAAAACTGTGGCTATACTGGCGCATGCGCAACAGTTTCTGATGTGCAGTGTTGCCAACAGTTTCCGCAATCCATATTTCCGATATTTCTGTTCACTTTGACATGAAATATTTCAAAAATGAGTTTTTGCAAAGTTGTAAAGATATTAACAATAAAAAAAAAAAAAACGTTGCATCTGATCCAAAAAGTGATCGACAATTCGATTGCAGAAAGAATTTCCTTAAGAAATAGAGAGTTTTTTCAACTTAATTCAGAAAACAATGAAATTTTTAACATTTATTAATTTCCATTGATCTGATGACTTCCAAAAAATTTGGGGAACAGGTTTTCTAAACGTAATTAAATGTAGATGAGAAAGAGTGCATACTCTTTTATACTTGAAGACTTCAATGCATGCCATGTACGACGAATAAATCTATAATTTTGTCTTTTTCAAGACGGAATTCATGGAAAACATAATCATTGATAAAATTGAAACGAAAGCGATGGAAACCGCTCTCCTACAAAACCAGATTCCCTTCGCACTTTTCAAGCCTGCGAAAGGTATTCCGGTTCTTGTAAAGGTCACACCTAGCGGAAGTATGAATCATGTAAGATAACGAATTGATTCATTTCATTAGTAACGTTAGTCTTAATTAGAAGCAGTATCCCTAATTTTTAAGAATAGTTCTTTAGGTCCTTTCATCGCACAGTTGTTTTCATATGACTACATTTTCATAAAGAAACGAAAACGATGAAATTTTTTATTTTAATTGAATTGAGATTGTTCTATTTTAAGGTTACCCCTCGTATTTTCCTCATTTTTTTCTTAAACATGTCCGATTTTATTTTGTTTAGTTTAAGAAGATGTATCTTCGACTCTTAATTTGATCATTTCTTTTCCATTGATTGGAATTTTAGCCATTTTTTTCACGTTTTCTTATATTTTTATCATTGTCCTGATTATAATTATTGTTTTACGGAGTTGATTTCATTATTTATTTCTCATATTTTATTTCCGTTCGTTTTACCATTTTTGCTGATCAGTTTATGTAAGCATTAATTCTTCGAATCTAGCTCTATTCGCATATCAAGGCTTGTAATAATGCTTTTTTACGTTTCATATTATTGCCGCTCGCTTTTTGCTAGATTTCTATTATCGCTCGCTTTTTTCTATAAATTTATTAAGAAATAATGTTATCCAACACAATACTGATTCACGGCACATATTTAAGAAGATATACAAACGATCAGTGGAGTATTTTTGAAATAAGTATGTTGTTTTTAAGGGTATTCTTATTTCATAAAGACACATATTTAGATTTATAATCAGCAACCTAAAAAAACATTTTCGTATTACGGGCGCGTAAAATTCGATTTTACAACCTCGGGGATGTAAAATACGACAACTCCCAATTAATACTCATTAAACAAAACAATTAATAAACCTCATGTTTATTTCGTTCTCTTTCGTTGACTTCTGTAAATTAATGACTTTTTGCGCACGCATTTTACGCGATGCAGTATGAAGAATTTTATAACTCGGGTTTTTTGCTTATACTTCATTATAAGAAAATTCGTATTGTATTTCGTAATCTCTTTCTTTCAACAATACAATTGTTGCTTTTTAGTTCATTATATGGCACTACTACTTACAATAATGACAATAATGGATTTCCGTAATATGACGTAAAAGTGCTATGTATGATGCATATCCCATTGTTACCTTTGTTTATGCCAAAAATCTCGTTGCTAGTTACTGACTCCAGCGACTCCTGACGACTTGAAAATGTCTGGAAAAATGGAAGGCAGCCCAAGCGTTTCGCTGCAAATAAAAGTTCCGGTAGTTGCTGTGATAACTGAAAGAATCGATCTGGAGGGAAAGATAAGTTTCGAGATCGAACCACCAGGCCCAGATCAAGAACAAGGTAACCTTTGTAAAATAATTCGTTTTAACGACGAAAACAAATTTGGTATTTTATTATTTGGGAAATGAAGTTCTAAAAAAATCGTCATATACTTTTTTTTTGTTCATTCATGCTTAACATGCAGGAATACATTAAACTTATTCACAATTTCTTCGTCTTCTTCAGCGTGGCGGAAATCGTTGATATTTTCGCTTCTCAGTTCGCAGAAACTTTATGCAAATGTTATGTTAAACGGGAATTTGCACAAAAAAAAATTACTGAAGAATTTCATGAATGTAGTAAAAGAAAGAAGTATGAATGGTAAAAGAAAGAAAAAAGAAAAAAAAACAGCAAAAAAAACAGAAAAAAAACAATAGATGCTCATTATACTGGCCCCGTCGAAAGTATTGGATGTTTTCTGTTGCAATGTAGATAACTTAATTTCAACGCTGGACGCCGTGTCGCCGTTTCCGGAGTTACTCCAAAATGATATGGAAGAGGAGCCGAAACAACCGACTCGCGATCAGTTGTTCAACTTGGCGGATCAAGGCGGCATACAGTTCGTTAGGGCCACCGAAGATGGTGGCTACGAAGTGATGAGCACCAGCGAAGCGCGGAACTTGATGTCGATGCGGAATCATGATGTCACCATTTTGGACGGCGAAGAAGCCGAGGCGATATTGCTAAAACGCAACAATCCAGCTCCGACCGCGTTATCGGCTATCTCGGATATGATGGTCCCGGACGCCACGGAAATGTCCCTGGAGGACATGTCTTCGATCCTGACGGAGAAGGACATTAAGATTATCAACCCCAAGTCATTGGACGATCGGCTCCTGGAGAGTCTGAATTATCTCTCTCATACGAAAATCGACGACATCCTCGTGGAGTCCAAAGCGCTGGGCATCGATGCCGGATTATCCGTAATGGATAACGACGATAGTGGTGAGTATCGAATTTTTGTCGTGGTTCCGATTTTTGGGCGGTGTTACAAATCAGAGTTGAAACAATGCTCCGGAAAAACTGTTGGAATCTTGTATTATGATTTAACGCAGACCTTTTTGTCAACACGATGTAAATAAAGTCACCCCTGCCCTATTAGGTTTAAGGGCGAATCACGCCAGGGATAGCTCATGAACAGGGACAGTTTATGAAGCATGGGCAAAATTATAAGCCTTCACAATCGGATCGGTTACGGACCTCGTGTAATTAAAGAAGCTCATTTTTAGATAAATAATCAATTATTTTATCTATAAATGTAAAACGACATCAGAGTGATACGTGGAAAAACCTCAAGACGCCTTCTGAGACGATTTTTTAGGCGTTTTGTGAGTTTTACGTAAAAGCTCTCATGTTGCCCTGAGACGCGCTGGCACTGCAATTTTTCTGGTATTCTTTTGTATTTTATAAAGTGCGCCGAACTGAAGGAGTCGCGAGTTGAACCTCCTTAATACTGAAACGTTAAGGCAGTTTTTACGAATCATCCAGAAATGGTCTCGTAAAAATCTGTAGACTTGTTAAAGCTTGCAGGTACCCTCGAATTTTACAGACTATGGAGATTTTTTTTATGATTTGTCTCGGTTCTGTAACCCTCATGAAATTTAAGGATCTGATAACTTACAGAAAGGTTGGGAACCCGTTTGCAGTCGCGTAAAAATGTCGAATGTCATTCCGAATGTACGGAAACTTTAGATAAGAAGACTTTGATAGCTACTCGTGGAGAAGCTTACTTTAAAGTGGCTGTACGAATGAACGGAAAATGCGCTTTTTTCCACCCACAACTTGGGCGGGTTGAAAAATGAGCCTTTTCCGCGTATGCCTGGTGCAAGAAATATTTCTGACAATCCGATTATATTTCTACGTCAATGTCTCAGGAATAGGAATATCATCGAGTGCGTCGATGATATACACGAATCCGGATGATATGAGCATGTTGGTCGACGAAGTGCCAACAAGTATGGATTCCCGACAAATCCCCGATTACTCCAACCTCAGCGGATTCGAAGGTTGCGAGATTGCCGGCCCAACTATCCCGCCAGCTCCTTTTAGCTTCGAGCAATACGCGGCAATGAACCCGTTTAATGGTGCACCATACGGTGGTCTTCCAGAGTACTCGTCCTTGGCCAATGAGAGAATGGTTGCGAAAAAGTTGGAGTCTGAGATCCTAGCTGCCATTGAAGCTGGAGATGTGGAAGCCATCGAATTGGAGCTTCACGACGAAAGGAAACCCGTAAGTCGAAACCTCAGTTTTATTTCATTTATTCACTTCTTACTTGTTTAATCCGTGCTTCGTTCTACTGTCGGCTGATTTATTTCATTTATTGAAATTTGGGATAATCCACAAAACTTCACTTTTAAAATCGAAAGTATTTTTATTTTTATAATTTCAAATACAACTTCGTCATTGATAGTATGCATTCATATACTTTAGAAGTAATGATTCATACTTGTGCCTCATTTTTACTAAATGGCGTTAAAGCAGGGAGTTCACGCTATCTTTACGATAAGATGAAAAACTGTACAATAAATGTATTTAACTTGCTTTGGTTGAAACTTAGCAATTGTGGGATTTTGAGGTCGGTGATCATGAATCAGAAGACAAAATTTGTGTAATCAAAATAGGTAAATAAATTCTAAAATTTAATTGATGAGCGGAAAAAATAGAGTAAAAAGTGAGGTTATGAAAGAAAAACATGGTGAACTGGTCTGGTTGGTAAGAATGAAGAGAGAAAAGTAATTAAGAGTGACATGAAATTTCATTATTTTTTTCATCTTTATTAGTTGCAGAACATATATGTAACCTCGGACGACTTCAATTTTGATGAAACTTTTCGTTTACAACATTTTCACGTATAATGAAAATATATTACATATACATAAGCGATGTTCATGACGTTTGTATTATGATCATTGAACATCAAAAGTTAAAAGTTTCGTGGATTATCCCATAGTGCGTACTTAACTGGTAAATTTAACTGGTAAAAATGAAATATCAGCACGTAAGTTTTGAATAGGTGTACGGTATAAGTTTCGAAAGTTTTGTATCTTTCAGGAGAAGGGATTATTTACTTTAAACACGTTCAAGTTACACTTAATGTTTTATAATAAACACGGAAAATGTCAGAGTTACGATTAGAACATGCTTCCCAAAGTGTTGGCACTTGTCTCTTACGCTGCTTTGAGAAAATTATTTGGTTGTAAAAGATATTTGGTAATATAGTTACCAAATTTGCTGTGCGCCTAAACTCAATTTTTATGAACATTATGTTTGTTGTGCTTTATTTCAATTTTTTCATATTTCCCGCAAATGAAGCGGAAATAAGCAGCCAGAGTTAGCAGCCAGGGGCGAATAGAACATCCCAGGGCTACGGTGCAAAAAATTCATATAAATAATATATACGTAATAACTTTGTTGAAAACATCAATAGGCCTAACGACGAATAATAATGGAAATAAAATTAATATTACTGTTTATAACTGAAAAAATTAACAATTATCGCAGAATTCGATCAATATGCAATGCAGTTACATTCACGGGTGTACGCATACTCGAAATGAATAAAAAAAAATCATAGAAAGCTTCTAAGAGTGCCCCGAATACAACGGAATATCGACATTCGACGGGACGGAGCTCATTGTTTATAAAAAAATTAATTATTGTCACGTCCATTTGTTTATACTAATTAAATTTTTTATAAATAATGAGGAGCATTATATGATTTTTTTATTCATTTCGAGTATGCGTACACCCGTGAATGTAATTGCATTGCATATTAGTCTGCGATAATTGTTATTATTGTCAATTGTTTTTCAGTTATAAATACTATTTATTTATTAACTTTATTTCTTATGAACGGAAATATTTGTTTTCTCTTCGTTAGATCCCAGGTGGAAATTGAATCTGGTTAAGAAAGAATATTAGCCAGTATCAGTCTAGTTTTGCACCAAAAATAATTGTAGTCAGATTGCAAGTCCAGGGCATTACTAGTGCCACTCCTGTCAAGTGTCACAACATGCTTCGGAAATTCTACATAGTAACTTGGGTAACATAACCCTCAACTACTTGATCAGATTATATATAATACATCTACATTATAAAATACAATGGACTGAGACAAGAGGTTCATGTATAAGCGACCGAAGACAATAATATTAATACATTTCAATAACACAACAATAGGTTATGTTTTGCACGTACTCGGGGATTTCGAGGCTACATTGACAGAAACTAGACTTATACTTGACTAGTTTTTTAATCGTAAAATCTCAGATTCTGTCTAAAAACTAGATGGCATTTACTTTATTTAGTGTTTACTAGAAATCGCTGTCCAGTGTCTATTTCAATTTTTGTAGCAATCTAGTTTTTCCCGACCGATTTTCCACCTGGGATTACAACAGCAAACAACATATTCAACGTAGAAACATTGGGGAATAAAAGGTATTACCCCGTAACTTCATATTTGGTTATAATAACCAAATGTTTATTCCTTCCGTGTGTGGTTCATCGCACCACGTGATGCGTTTTGGACTGTAATATACTATTTTGTAAACATAACTAAATATTTACTTCGCCGTCATTAACCATCACATGTTGTTGGGATAATAAAAATCTCAATTGAAATAACCAATTACTTTTCTCAGTCTATCAACTCAGTCTGTCAATAGTGCACACGATTTTGCACTGTGCCTGAGGTTATTAATGAATGTTCTCGTTCGTACGTTTCATGAACGCTAATCGTCGAATGCACAGATGTCCAATCCGCCAACTTATCACGATATGGTGCCGCAGCAGTATAACATGGGAGTTGCCGCTGTCAGCCCATTAGACTTGGAGAAGATGAAGCACGATACAGACAATTATTTACTGCAGGTAAACTAGAGAAATCAGTCGAAAACAGTTACTTGATAACACTTTAGTTTTAAAAAGCTATGGGAGAGTTGACGCGATATGTTTTTTCTCGCAGGCCTGCAGTTCGTACGGATCGGATTATTTATTCGACAACCGCCTCACCAATGATGAACTGGGAAACGCCTCCCACAATTTTACTACCACAAGCCTGTGATTGTTTTGCACGATAATTTCAATTACTATTAAATCGTTTTACGCATTGCATGCTGATTTTTATCGTATTTGTTATTATATATTGTACTGTACGTAATGAAAGTCAAGTATCGATTAGTTTTCATTCATTTGTATACATTTTCACATTTTTACAAGTTCTCACGAAGAAAGAAAATACATTTTTGTCAATTTATACATGGTTTGTACATTTTCGTATAATTAGTTTCATATAATTTCCTATTGGCATGCATAGGAAAATAAGATTGAGTATACGACTGCAAAGAAGATTTTAAACTTGGACATCAATCGAAGAGATTAACGCACGACATCAAAACGTTTAGATTCATCACAGGAAGAGTATGAAACGATGCATCCGACGTTGATTCATCGAGATGCAACGAATAAGGTGAGGTTTTAAAGTGCCGTCACTAGAGGTGCCGAATTTTAGCCGCTGAATTTCCATTTAAAATGTACGGCGCTACTTAGTGTACTTGGGAACCCAAGTCATCACCCCTTCTCTTTTTTTTTCACCCCAAGATGTTCGCAGTTTCCGCCCCGTCGAGTCATACCTGAATTTGTCTTCTGTTTTCGCGATTCGGAACAAAAGGTGTCGCGTCGCGTCTTCGACTTTCGCAAGACTTTTGCGCGGGTGCACATCACCCCCTCGTCGTTTCTTATTCGGGCGCGAGTCGCTCTTATTTCCACTCCCGACCCATCCGCCGAGCGGCGTGCTTCTTTCCCTAACTATTTTTCAGCACCTCCCCCGCACGTAGGTAGATCGAATTTGCGAAATGTCTGTGTACGAGGGTTGAATTTCTGACGAGATAATTCGAGAATTCAAGAAGGGAAAAACGGCGGCGAGTTCGGGCAGAAGAAGGAAGAGAGCGCGACCAGGAAAAAGCAACGGCGACGTGCATTTCGAAAAGGAACTCGAAGAAAGGACTCGTTAGGAAGAAAATCGGCACTACACCGTTGAACCCGAAACCTCTAGGATTCGCGCTGAATTGAAAATCGAGTTTGCCCTCCGGGATCTTTTTATTTCAATAATTGTCCGCCGTACGCCGCCGCCGCCGCGAGCAACGTAATTTTTTGCCGAAACAACTTTTTACCGTGTTTCATGAATTTCGTTAAAGTGAATAGGTTCCAGTGGCAGCTGAAGGGAGTGCGTCAAGAAGGGTAGGGGGATACATTTCAAATGGAAATTCGGCAATTTTTCCTAAAAATTACATCCCAACTCCACAATACCCGAGTATATATATTTCCTAGCCACAGCCGACAATATGGCCGTTGCCCAAAAATCAAATAGTTTAAATGTTTGCAAATTCGACGTCATATTTTGTATTTCAAAATGGCCGATTTTAAGCGAAAAAAGATGGGAATTTCTTGTTTTAGTGAATTTTCCTCATTTTTATTTTTATTTTTTTCCCATTTTCAATGGCTATCATAAATTTTAGAAGTTGAACCGATCGTTGGCATAAGCTAGTCGAAAAATGGCACGAATGCAACCGACCGTATGATTTTTTTTCGGTTGGATTTACGGCGATATTTGCCAGCACTTGGCTAGTCAGTAGCCATCACGAAAGCGTTGCATTTCCGACGATGCGGTAATCCATCGGGACTGTTTGGCAGTCGGCTCTCACGCGAGTAAAAACAGCGGTCGTCGATTTCGCTACCGCCCGAAGCTCGTAACGCGATCTTGGTAATTCGCGCGGACCCGAGCTAGGTCGTCTAGGAAAAAGTAGCTTCATCCACTTTCGGCGATATACTCTTCGCGGCCACTCCACTCGGATACGCCGTTTTAACTTAAACGCCGCGATCGGGCTTTTACGTCGTTCCGCGTTTGATTCCTGCCTCGAACGATACGGACGAAAATGCATCCGTAATACGACTAGACGTTGGAAAATCGTGAAGATTTACGGAAATTTCGTAACATTTTTCGACTTTCGATAATCGGTAAAATTAATTCCAGAATCATTCTACTCCTTGGTATTTTAAGGAATTTTCGTTTGCTTAAATTAAATTCGTTTGCTTAAATAATTAAATTATATCGTCGGTATTTATTATAAACAACGTCAGGTAAACTTTTTTTTCGTCAAATGTCCACGTATCAGGTACTAGCGGAAGATAAAAAAAGGTTAAAAAAAAATGGATTATGTACCGACGTAATATTTGATTCAGATTATTCCGAACGTATAAGAAGGTAATAAATAAACGTTTAGAGGCGTGATTTTGTACTTATTGTGTTCAGAAATTGACACAGATAGAATTTGATACTCTACGATGACATAGAAACGTATGAAATGAGAAATTCGTACACCGTTATAAGTCTTACCAATGCTTGAATTAAAGCAAAGCATTATTTTATTTTCGGATCATTCGGGTCTGTGAAAGTCCTAAGCAAGGTCTACTGAATTTTCTTTCACCGTTTCTTTTTATTTATTTATTTATTTTTTTATTAATTATTATTCTAGGTTATAGATGTTTTGAATAAAAGTCTTACATTTCCAGAATGCATGTTTTACTTTCTCCGCTTGAATATATTTATATGTTTTTGAAATATCCTTTCATCCACATTTATCCCTAAGTATTATACTATTTTATGATGGGGTATTATTTCATCGTTATTGTTTCATTTAATACAACATTTTTTAATGTGTCTCCTTTATGCTTTACCGAGGTTTGTTAAAATCTGTCTGAATACTATTGTTTCACATTTAATCTAAAAAAATCTTCTAGATCGCCTGTTTTTGAACCAGTTACATAAAATATCAGTTCGTCTCTAAAAGCCGTGTCTTTTTTTATGTGGCTCTGTGTTCAAACCAAACAGTTCGAGGATGTCGTGGTTAATCTTTAGAGGCCGGGATTTTGAGACGGAAATTCACCTTAAAAAATTGGGACAAAAGGTATCATATCATTGATTGAACGTAGACAAAGTGTCGATGAGGGGGTGTGCCATTTTAGTGGCTTTCCGGTCCAGTACGGAACAGCCAATGTTAAAAATTTCAAGTTGGAAAAAAAATGTTTTTTCATCACATAATTGTTACATAAGATAATTTACACATAAAATAAAGTGTCTTTTATAATTTCACAGGGTTGTTATTCAAATGCAAAGAGTTGCTTTAGGGGTAATTCACCCCTTCAGCCATGAAATTCAATTTTTACGTATTTGAAACTGCAAATATTTGTTTTCGATGTATTTTTTTACAATAAATCCAAATATGATATAAAAATCCCATAAATTAAAAAAACAGCCCCTATAAGAGAGCTTTTTAGGGGTGATTCACCCTTTTAGCCATGAAATTCATTATAATTTGATTTATAATTTCTATTACATGCAGACAAAATGAAGTATTTTTTCAAAAAAAAATTGAAACTAAAAACATAAGCGGTACATGAAAGGAATAAAAGGGTGAAAAGTGGAAAAAGGAATAAAAAGGGGTAAAAACGGATGAGAAGGGTTGAAAAGGGGATCAATTTATATTCGGTTGCATCAAGTAATGAGAATCGAAACCATTTATAAAAATATTGATTTGTAATTATAGCCTTATGCAAATAAAACAAATCACTATTTTTACAAAGATATACTAGTACATTCAAGGGATACGAGGTAGCTAAAGAGGGGTTGGAAAGGATAACTTTGACTTAAACATTAAAAAGTGGTAATAATATTGAAATAATTGATATTTTAATCTAAAAATAAAAATTAAAGAAGTTTTTTTGGTGAGCCAAAATAATGGTTTTCCGGCCCCCTAAAGGTTAAAGGTATTGAAAAGATTAGGAAATTGACTGCCACTTACTGAAAATTGCATTTATAGTTCGAATTAGTTATTCAATTTGGTACTTATTTTATTGAAAATTAAGACTTGGTGATTTCTGCGCCATATGTTATTTAAAGTGATGCTGAAATATTTATATAGGATGTATAGTCATATAGTGTCAATTAAGCAAAGAACTGATAAGGAATTACCAGCAGAACATGGTAGATCTTCCGATCGAAAAAGGCATAACTTATAGCTAATATCATTATTATCTATCCAGAATCTTAAGAAGGTTCCTCTCGTATTGTTACTGTTTTTCTATCTATAGCGTGTTTTGAGTTTAAATCACTTACTATAACACATAACATATAATGTTTTAAATATTTAGCTTATTTGTTCAAGTGCAAATTCTATACCTGGAAAGGCGTAAGCCGATATTATGTTAGGCTAATTCGCGAAACTATTTCCAACTTTCCTTGTTATAGTCTAAAAATGTCTTTTCTTTTACAATTTTTTATGTTGTAATCCTAAGTTGAATGCCACTGGACGATGATCTGAACTTAGTCCCTGGTTTTGGAATAGGAAGAATTAACAAAAAAAAAAAAAAAAGCTGACTAACAAAACGGTGTTAACAAGCGGTCACCTATTGCGTAGCTTCAGTGATCAGACGAGAATTGGCACTTACAATTCATTTATTACATACATCCATATATATATACATTTTATTTTACAATACACCTCAATAAATACAGGTTAACTTTATTACCTTTTAATTTTTTAGTAATAACGATATTGCGTACCTACCCAGACAGCAAAACATCAGGCATGTGCGCTTTTCACCGACACCACATCAGACAATTGGTGAAATTGGCATATAAAACCAGCCGTTTTGCTATCTGGGCAGTGTAATGCTGTTAATTTTGAATAGGGATCATATACAGTATATACACTGGACAACGTGATACATATATGTACAACCTTAAAAGTATAACTCAAACCTAATCACTATAAAACCAATTTTACATTAAGTCATCTCTTGGTTTTTCGGTCTTATTTAAATGTTCTAATTACGTTATACATTATAGGTGCCTATAGAATGTCTCTTTCGAGCCACCTGCAGGCATCTACAGATTTTCAAAATATGGCAGTAAATTCGGTTTTTATAAACGAGGATCTTTCCATGTCGTTATTCGCCTATTGTAATTTATGTAATATATTTCACCATTTCGTGAGCATGCTTTTTTCCATCCTATTGGCATAGGATATTTTGACGTTGGCTCCGTCTCATAATGTTCATTTGTCGGTCTGCTGGTAAGTTGAGTCTTAGCAGGTTGTGGTTCCATGGTCAAATCGTTCGATCAAAATTTTTAATAATTATTTTCAATTACGTACATTCACAGATTACCTAAAAATAAAAAATAAATTACGTTAGAAACATAAATTCCTATATATTCTTCAAACGTTACTCTGCGTATGCCTCACAATGCGCAGCCGGTACTTCGAGATTATTAATTATAAACTGTTAAGTGTGCATGCAATTAGAATTTTCAGCTAGTAATTAATGTCATATTGTCAGACATTATAGAAACTACCACAATGTTTTTGATAATTGCTATTTAAGAGAATTAATACAGAAGATGAGGTAACTTAATAATGTCGCTATCGCAACAATCATGAATGTACTTGGATGGTACCCTGATGGTAAAAATTTGAATGTACGAGCTGTACGGGAGTCCAAAGTACATTCCAAACCCTGTTCAAGTGTATCTAAGATGTACTGTAACTATGTAATTTGGACCAGTGTACACTTCCGCGTACACTTCGACTTTTACCAAGGTAATTATTATATCGCAATCGTAACAAGTGATAACCCTGTTGGAAAAATACAGTAGATCACGATTAAAAAAAAATGTAGAACACGTATAAATCTTATTTAATCTCGATAATATTCATTAAAAATGAAACTATGCTTATTTTTATGTGCTCGCGATTAAAACAAATGGAAACTGTAATGAAAGTACAGTGTAAAATCAGTTTAAAATAGCGATATTTGCCACAATACTTCATTACTACGTCGACCTGTATACCGTACGTCAGGATCGAAGTATTGAAGTGGTCACTCGAATGAAATGACCGTACATATTTTTTTCATCAAATGTCATTGATGAAAATGATACCAACAAAGTTACACATACAATTGACTTTAGAATGCAAAAAAAAAAAAAAAAAAAAAAAGAAAACTTTGTACGTGAACTTTGAAGGTAAGTAGGGTACGTGCGTTACTATCCGGGCTACAGCTAATGAACGACAATAGATATAAAAATGCGCTTGGACTACAGTTGTAAGTTGGCCTAAAAAGATCAGATTATAGTTTTTGGGATACTCCCGCATACAAAAATGGTAGGAGGAACAAAGACAATCTAAAGTTAAGAAAATAATTTCTAAAATTTAATGAAGATTTACTAGAATCAAATGAATACTATTGGAAAGCAAATTAAAACTTACTACTTCAATAATAAAAATTTACTTAATGTTAATAAACCAAGTCTTGAATCAAGTAAGTATTTGTTAAATGAATATTCACTTTTAAAAAATGTTTGTTTATTTCAAGTATGCGTAATTTATTATTATATGAGAGAATTAACATTTGTTTCCAGTAAATATTTATCTTAAAAAAATATGCACTACATCAGAAGATTCGAGAAATGAATATTTTCGATCAAATCATTCATTTACTAGCAAACAGGGATATACTTCCGAAAGCAACACAACTCAGATTTTTTTGAAACTTGTATACTTATGCAATTCGATGCGCTGATTACGAAAATCATAGTGAAAATTGGCGACTATAGATTATCTTCATGGTGAAACTACTTAAAAACACCATAAATTCGTTCGGACGCATTTCGAGTGTGTGGTGATTTCCAGTTTTTTGCATTTTTCTCAAAAACTATCACTCCTACACAAAAATGTAATTTACATAAAATGTGTATTTTTAGAAGTCCTGTAACTTTTGTCTAAAACATTTTTATAAATTTTTCGATTTATACAAGTTAATTGTAAAAAAACATTATTTTTGTGGGTTTTTAAGTATTTACAAAATGAAGATAACCTAGTCGCCAATTTTCACTATGATTTTCGTAATCAGCGCATCGGATTACGTAAGTATACCAAGTTTCAAAAGAATCGAAATTGTGTTGCTTTCGGAGGTACATCCGCAAATAGTAAATATTGTATTGTTGTTTCTGCGACATTGATTTTTTTCTTAAATCTAACAACTGATGCTGAGACTCGAGAAAATATAAATTAGGTTTCAAGTAAATATTATCTTAATATTCTATTTTATGTATACACGAATAACATTATTGTAATGAAATAAAAGGTTTTTTCGGTCTGGGATAATATTTACCAAATATGCATGTTGTGAAATATTTTTTAAAAACAAGCAACGATTTTGAAAACTTCTTTACCTTTACAAAACGTAGTGGTGCAGAGCTGTACAATTTTAATTCGACCGAAATAAAATTGTAGAAATGAAGATTCGACGTACTTGACTTAAAATGAACAGCGACTTTAATCCACCTGAAATTTTTAACGTTAAGTAAATTACTTCTTTGATTATTGGCTACTTGTGGCAGGGTATAGGATTGTCAGAAATTCCACAAAAGACCACCACCTACCTTGTGCATACCGTTTAATTACAATTTATCTGTTCTCATTTAATCATATTTTAAAGTACGACTTTTATATACGATTTTCGAGCTTTACACTTTTTTTTTATTGAGTTATTGCGGTATAAACTACTAAATATCATGAAAATTTTACTGATATAATTCGTACCATGGTTGCCAATACGTGCCATAATTTTGTATGCCAATAAGTATTAAAATATCATAGAATTATAGCATTTGTTGGCAACCGTTATTCGTAATTATTTGATCATTTTAAAGCATCCGAAAATCCTTGATTTTACTTCGCCTGACGCAAGGCGGCGAAGTATTGAATTTACCAACAAAAATTTTTCCGTTTCTTCAATTTTGGGAATTTTTTGGTGGAAATCTAT
>JAPYZR010002613.1:0-39303 GCA_030522945.1 Trichopria nigra
TCACAATCACTGTTATGTAACTGTGACAATTTTGAGGCGACATTTTAATGTAACTGTTACATAATTGTGACATAACTTCTGTGATTGTTTGCTGGGTAATGGAGTATCATATATAGTTTATATATAGTATCCCACATAGAAACGAAGTCTCGAGAATGTCCCTAGAATATCACAAATATCATATTTGGAATAGTGTAATTGAAATATTTCAAGAATATTCTGGAAATGTCTGAAACGAAATGTCCCAAATGTAACATTCTGGAAACATTTAATTTGCAACATTCTGTACGCGTGATTCTCAAAATATTCTGAGGATATCGCGTTAGAAATGTCTCAAAACATCTCAAATGTGACATTGTCAGAATGTTTCGCAGGAAATGTTGCGGAATATTAGAATGTCCCTGAGAAGGTCTCCAGAATGTCAATATCTCAAATGAAATGTTCTGGAAACGTCTTCGTGATATTACATTCCTATGTGGGATATGGTCTAGTTTTTATGGCGATAGTAGAAACATTGTGGAATGTAACAAAAATCATAATAAATATGCAAATTTTTAAGAAAAACAAAAAAAATCATTTATGAACACTGTAAAAAAATGTTCGGAAAAATTTCAAAAAAAGTAGGGCAGCTAATAACCATATAACATTTTGGTACGAAATATTGACGTATGAAATGTGGAAGTTTTTCCCAAACAAATGTACATTTTTCCTAATAAATGTCTGATTTTGTTAGGAAATTGTAATTTTCTAACTATTTTTCGGAATATTTTCGTCTATAAATTCGAGAAATTGTCTAAAATTTGTTGAAAAATATCATATTTGGAATTTGGAAACATCCAATGACTTTTCGGAAAAATAGCACTTGGAACTTTGATGAAACGTAATGGGCCATATTTCCTTATTTTGTTAAAAAAAAAATGTCAAACTTTTCTTTCGACATTTTGAACAATGCGTATCCATTGCAATATTTTACCTTCTTTTCCGGATATATTTCAATATTATATCCGTGAATATTCTATAATTTTCGGAAATATATCCGATTTTGTTAGGAAAATATACTTTTCTTACTATTTTTCGGAATATTTCCGTCTGTAACAGCGGGAATATTTCTTACAATTTTTTACAGTGAACGAATTTTCAGGCTAAATTAAAACCAAATTTCAGTCACTGATGGTGTCATTGTGGTCGCTGATTACGAATCTGACCATAGGTTTTCAAGATTCAAAATGGCGGAACTAATAAGGCGGCCAACTGTTACGATATGTAACCCGATCTTAATGTTCATCATTGTTCCGCCATTATTTGAATCCGTAAAATCAAATTTCAGATTCGTAATGAGGGACTACGAAAATGAAAGATGAAAGAATCCATAATGAAAGATTCGTCCAGTATATCGGCAACCGCGCCATCTGTCGTATAAACTCTAAAGTACAATTAACCTACAATTGTCTAATAGATCTTTTCTGTTGATTTTCTAAAGTCAAGATTCATCGTGACTCAAAATATTATATCAAAATATCTTGCAGAGTTACAATGACGTCGTTCATTAACCTAAAAAATGTAACTTGATCGAAACGATTTTTCAGTCATATTAAATCCTCCATTTTTAATGTCAAAAATCTGGATGCGGTCCCCCGGAAAGTCCCCAAATTCAAGATCTCAGCAAAATTTAAAGATTGTACTGATTTTTTTTCACACTTTCAATAAACAAATAAAATCACGTTTTTATGGAATCGCCAGTTTGAATATCGAATACGACCCAGCAAACACTAATTGTAAAATGACGTCAAAATGTCTTCATTTTGATACTTCATCAACATTTTGACGGCTTTTTGACGTCATTGTACAATTCGTGCTAGTTGGGGAAGTATAACCGAATATAAAATTGATACTTGCGTCCTCTGAAACCGAGAAAAGGTACTATTTGTATAGGAAAAGACTGAAAATTGCAGGAATGAAATTGAAAATAATGAAAAACACGCGAAATTCTCAACAAATATGTATATAGAAATCACTATTTTTTACTAACTAACTCTAAAGTCGAACACTCGAAATAATCCATCAACATGAAATCAGCAAGTAAGAAAAAAAATTCGAGCTCTCGACTTTTTCTTTCATTTTTTTTTCTTCTCTTTTTTTTTGCGAAAAAGATCAGACGTGTTTTTCGTATATGCTCCATAAGTATATCTATAGGTATATACATATATATATACCTAATGCTCAGGCAACCTCGCTTGTTTCTCTCTCTCTCTCTCTCTTGCTCTCTCCCGTCCGCCCGCTCGTTAGCCTTTTTTGCCTCCGACCCGGTTTTTTGCGTCGTTCCGGGCGTACGCGAAGGTTTCTCACGCGCGTTCGCCTCTTCTCTCTTCGCTCCACACACCGACCTGCACCGGTGCGACCACTCGTGCCCTCGGGAGGCGCGCGTACGTACGTGTCTACGTCGAGTCGTATATCGGCGATAAATAAAGATGAAGCCGCCAAGATAAAACGCACGGCGAGCTTCTACGCAGCTCTATATAGAGGAAGAACGACAGACGCGGTACGACAGAGACCATCAGATAGAGAGAGAGAGAGAGAGAGAGAGAAATGCATATATATGTAGCCGCAAGTGGGAAAGAGAAAGCGAGAATGAAACAGAATAAAGGCAAAAAAAAAACAAAGATAGAAATATCGAAATCGCGCTCGTGCGATAAAGAGAGAGACGTGTACGTATACAGGCGAAAACGTGTGGGAAAGTGAGACGGAGGGACTAATACGCGTATATATACAATCACATATATAGTCTTCCGCTCGTGCCGCGCGTTTACGGGCATTAACTACTGCGTGACTTATTAAGGCACGCACTTTTTTTTTTTTTTTTTAATGCTCAACTCGTGGGCATCGAGGAGCGATGCGCGACGACTGTATACGTCGACGGTCGCCAACGCGCCGCAACTTTCATTAAAGCGTAATCACCTGAGCTCAATTACGTAATGAGAGTTTGTCGACGCCTTCGATTGCCGCGCCAGCGAGATTGGATGCGATATCGATCATTCCTCGTCCTTATTGGAAATGGAAGCGACGATATTGCGCCGTGCCGCTTTTGGGTCAATACGCTCGATATCCTTCCAGCCATATTTTTAGGTATAACTACTTCACAAGTAGCGTTTGGAATTTAATATAACTTTTTGTTCCCCGGGGCAATTGTCGAAAGTTGGCGAGCAAAAAAAGCATATAGTACGCTATTGGGTTATAGGTGCATTAGTCGTAAGGGAGCCGAAAATGAGCATTTTTTTCGATGTATTTACCGGGCGGAAAAGTGTATTTTTTACTCTGTAATCTTTTTGTGCGATGTGTTTTGAGTAATCCCGATCTTTTCGTTCATGTATAGACACACAACTACTTCAAAACCGCATGTCCATTCATGCTCCCATACCATTGGAGTAAAATATCCACTTTCCGCCCGTTGTTAAATTAAATTTCCAACAACTTTTTTTCGAAATTATTCCGAATTTAAACATGCCTTACTTCTGCGAGACGCACAATGAATACGGAGAATGTTGATTATTAATTTTGATTGGAAGGAAATCATAAAAATGTTCTTTTGCGCCCTGTGTAATGTTTATGCCATCTTTAAATGAGCCATTTCACCAAGTAGGTGTAGAATGAATAAAGTTGAAATTTCGTAAATATAAGATTCAAGTAAGTGATTACGAAAAAATAAACACTTACGCGTAAAAAATCGTCGTTTTTCGACCTATGTTAAAATAATTGAAAAAAATTCAGATCATTCGTAAATTTTGTTTGCAGGAAAATATACGTTTAAAACGAATATACGTGTGGTTTTCAACTCTATCGTGAGACATTTATCACAACAATTGAAAGAAAATACAAAAAATTGTTATTTGCGCCCTGTGTAACATTAATGTCGATGGTCTTTCTTTTAATCGTTACTTTTCTTTTGTTAGCGTAAACTGCATTGTTAAATCCTGAAGTTCCATAACTTAGGGAAGAAACACGGAAATAAAAATACTCTTTTTCGCCCGATGAAATGAAAATGTTAGTTCAACAATATTGAAAGGACGATGGGTTTCACTCATGATCAAAACCCACTCATTTCCATCCTGTGAATAGTTCAATAGTTCACGAAAACGTTCAAGTACAATTGCAGGTAACTGGGCGGAAAATAGCGATTTTCGACCCTACATCAAAATAATTTATAATTTATTTCTCCCGTGGAAAATGCAGCAAAAAAAAACTTCATATTTTCATCTGATCTATATTATATAGACTATAATATACACCGTTTATTATCATGTTCAGGTTCAAAAAATTTAAAGAATGATATTCCGCCAATAAAGTTCGCCTACTTTCCTCTATTCGACTGTGCACTTTGTATATACCGAGAGATAAAAGTCATAACTTAAAATCAGACTTGATGAACTGCATCCCTGAATCTTTAAAACCCCTTGCTTTGTCTCGTGCGAAATATCAAAAGCGGATTGCGATAAATCCGTACCAAAGACAATAAAAAAGAAGCTTCATAAAAAAATGACGCTTGCTCGAATTAGCGATCGAATTTATGAGTAGGAATCGGAATCGGATTTTATTCTATCGAGAAACGTCCGTACCTCCTGGGAGAACCTAATAGTCCCTAATTACCCTGTCTGTGCATCTAATTTGGTAGTCTCGGCTTTTTCGCGACGCTCGCGCAATCTCGCTGTCTCCCGATCCGTCTATTTATCTTCGCGGCTCGCCCCCCGCCGCCCTATAACGTCGACGCGGCTCTGGTGGAATGGGTGCGGGGACTGTAGGTTCGACGTCGCACGAGTGCTCTACATCGGTGGTGGTGGTGATGGTGGTGGTGAGGTAACCGGGCTTGAACCGCGGCACGGCACGGTATGGCACGCTACGGGGCACACATATAGCCGGCACGGCGCGGTTCCGGTGCTCGGGGGTGTGGGTCGGGGGCTGCTAGACTGGCGGTGGCGGTAACGCGATAAACGGATTAACGGCGAGCTCGAACCTCGAACCTGAGCCCGCGGGTTCGTGGTGTGGGTTGCCAACTGCGCGGTGGAAAACGAGAGGTTCCGACCGACGGGGGTGAGGCGGGGTGCGGAACGGGGTGACGGCCTGACGAGCGAGCGCTAGGGCGCGACGGCCCGGGGGGTCTGGGGGAGGTACGCTCGAGAGGTCGGAGAATGTCACGGCATCGCACGTTGCTCGACACCCACGAGCAGTGCTTCGCACTACTGTGCGCCTCGCCTCCTGCCTCTTCAAATTCCCTTCTACCGACCCTCTAACTCTCTCTCTCTCTTTCTACCCAAGATCCTCCAGATCCAGCAACGTCAAAGCCTCGCTTGGACGAATACCATCGCTCCGTCTTCCTCTATAGTCGCCCGTTCTCTTCATTTCTCATCCCCTCGACCGTTCGTCCTACTTGACACCCGAGGTACCAGATCTTCCTTCCATCTTTCCTTCCTTCCTTCCTTCCTTCCTTCCTTCCTGCGTCACTTCCTTCCTTCCTAACGGCCAGCGAATCTACCTTTCTCAAGCAACTACACCGTACTACCAACCCTCACCTGATGATTTCTTCCTTCCGCCTTAGAGCGAAAGATAGCCACTCTCCTTGAGACTGATGGCGCTCTCGCCGCTGGAAACGAGGGGGCGGCTAAGAACCCTTTGGTTCCGAGGCTGAAATGATATCGACAGTGAATGATTTAGTAGCAATATGTTGCACCATGCCGCGTGCTTTTTATCTGGGGGAGGAATTGTAGAATTTGTGGAATTTGAGGGAATAATTGTGGCGTTCAGTTACAGGTCGGACACTGATAGGGGGAAGCTATTAGTGCAGCTTTAGTCGCAGACCTAAAGAGAATAGATTATGACAAATCGAGACTTGGTATAGTTAAGTTGCTTAACCAGCTTCTCCACTACTGCTGGAACTATCTAGCGGACTAAATCCAACGCTTTTGCGTTGAACATCAATTCCGCGAAAAAAAAAACAAAGATAGAAATGCCTTACGTCGTCCGCTTTTGCAAGAATTGCGAAGATGCACTATTTCTGATCAAAAGCCCATTACTTAAAGCTTCGTAAGATTGGCGTGATAGATTTAAGATTCATGGAGTTACTTCGAATATTATAATCCGGCTGGACAGGCTGGATTCAGTGTGGGCCCAGGTGAATTCCTGGGGAAACCATGCGGTTTCTAATTAAATGCAGGGCGATTCAGCGTGTCCATTTAAATTCAGTAAGATTATCGCGTTTAAAGTAGTCAAGTTACGAAGTAAACGAATTTAAAGGCAAATTAAAAACGTTAGTCTTTGGCATTTGAAATAAGATGCATGTGATAAAGCCAACATTTTTCCATCTTAAGTTTCACGTCCAATATGAAGACTTTCGGGGTACAACTGAATATTTATGAACTTTCCAGGTTGTCAATAAGTAGAGACTTTAGTCACCGACGTTTTGCAAGTGTTGCAGTATACTCTTTCAGGACTAGGCTAAAGCTTAGTATACCATATTATATACGGACCAATCAGCTTAAAGCAGTCTTCCAAATGTTCACCTTCCGATTTCTTCTGGCGGATGTTCCCTGGGTCCGTAAACCCGTGAAAGACAATCCAAGTGTTCAATATATTCTTAAAAACAATATTTTGTTCTGTCCTGGTAAAAATGAGTCATCTTATAATTTTCGTAAAGGCTGGAAAGGATCAGACCTTAATGGATTATTAAAAATCCAAACAACAATTTTCCCATTCATTTGTATCTCTCGCCCATTCATCTCGTCATATATCGAGTAAACATTACGTCGAATTTTCTTTAACGATATCAATTACGTGCCGCGTAAGATACGCAAAGCGATTTGCAGATTCGCGAGATTCGTGCCGACAATACTGCAAATGGACATACGTGCGTGCAAATGAGTGCTCGTGCGTGTTCCTCGTATAGAGCGGCATGAAACCCACCGGGTGGCTATATAGCCGGACCAATGTGCATTAATCATCCCCCATGTACGCCACGGCCAGTCATCCCCAAACCTAAAGCCGAACTCGAACGCGAGCTGCCCATTCTCTTCTCACCCACCCTCCCATCCCAGAGGTGCTCAATCCGCCGTTTGTCCATTTCCCCGCTCTATATAGCGTTTTCCATTTCACGGTTCCTATCCTGTACGCAGCACAATCAAATCCTCGCACGACATCGTTTTATATTAATATTGACATCGGTTATAAAATTTCGCAGCAGCGTAATAAAACGCTCATTAATTAAGCTCGGGTATCCCGCAACAAGCCTCAAATGCATTTGGAGCGTGGTTGGGCAAAAATTACGATATTACCTCAAGTTGCGAATTAAATAAAAATAAATCAAGCCCGATATCCGATAGGGTCGTTATCGCGAAATCGATATTTATTAGGGCCACCGTGCGAACCAGATCTTGGCGATTACCTGGTGCATTGCCGTTACTGCATGCTGAAAAAGGATACGACAAACGGGCGGCACGTTTGTAACTTTTGTTTCTGAATCTGAGCGGTATATAAAGTAGGTGTTGTCAGCTAAATTACTACAACGATTAGACTAAACGATATCTTTACTACGAAGTGGTTTGAAGGCTAGCTATTTCACAAAAAAAAAAAAAAAAAAACAGCTTTAGAAATGATTTCGTCTGGGTTCTGTTCCCAAAACTAATACCAGTTATGATGTGACGAAAATAGAGTCCATCTTTTTGAGACTCTGCCTAATTATTGTAAGACTAAATAAGTGTCCAACTTAGAGTAGGACATCCATTGGACGTCCCGAATTGGATGTCTAGATATGTGAGAGTAATGAATATCCAAACTCACACGTACATTGGATGATCAATACGAGTCCATTTATTGTACATTAGAAAATCGATGTATGTTCACGTTTATTGTAGACCCATTACACGTCCATTGGACGTACATTGCGCGTCCTGATGGACATCCTCGCCAGTGACAAGTGGACGTATATTGGACGAACTTGCGCTATTTGGGTTGATTAGCCAAACATGATACAGAGGAACTGCAATGTTCATTCGTACGTTTTTTGAAATTAGTCGAGAAATCAAATTCAATAGTTGATTTTAGTAGGAGAGTCGTTATTTCTAATACAAATCCATGCAACCAAAAGTTGGCCCAATCGCTTTATCACTGGACTAGTGCAATTATCACATTCAACTATTTTTTCAGTGGGTACAAGCGCCAAATTGTAAAGTTGCGCGAACGATATACCAGGCCGAAAGGAGCAAACTGTCACGCGAATAACCCCAGTAAATTAGCCGCGATCAATTAATCTCGCTGCAATGTCCCGAGCGCGGGCAAAAATCCCGGGCTACTCCTCCGGTGCGCGGCTTTAATTAACGCTTTCCCTGCGAGTTTAATCTCTCAATGACGAGGATTCTCGTTGCATGCGATAGTGCGCGTGATCTCTCGCGGCTTTACTAGCGTTAATCGAGATGTCATCGTCCTATTCCCCTATTTTGATGCTTATTTTTCATCCCGGGCTTCTGCACCTCTCCGTCCAATGCGTCACTCCTATTTTCCATTTTATCGCAATTTTTCATCGACCAAGAATTATCTAACTGTTGCGTAATTTCGGTGGACAAGTATTGAAGGAAAGTCCGCAAGAATAGCTGGTACTATTTTAAATTTAAAATCGATCGAAAATTGCGCAATATCCTTCCATCATCGCGAAACTTCGTATCGTTTATACCTAGGGATATTTTTACAAAATTGAAAGCACTTTTTTGTGCGCTCAATAAAAAAAAAAAAAAGAAGAAGAAGAAGACGATACGTGAATTTGGTGGGCGTAGCGGAAGGAAACGAGAGAGGCACCGGAGCGTCGTTGTCGTGCCGTCCTTGCGGTATGTGCGAATGCACAAAAAAGGAAAAAAAAAAGTTCGTCGATCGATTCGCAGCCTTGATATTCCCTGTGGAGTCCGCGTGCGCCCCCAAGGCTTTTATTCGTCCAGTCCGAGAGCCGTGCTCGAAACGCCCAAGTAGCTGATTTATGCGTCGTCACGTATTCGCATGCTTTTCGAGGCGGATAACGAGAGCAAGGGGAGAGTCGCTAACTGTTGCGCGATCGCCGAGCTTTTTCTTTATCCGGATTTGCATCTCGTTCTCTTTACTTTATGAGTTTTCCATATTGATTGCATTGTCAATCATTCACCAAGCGGATTTCAGAAGGATAGCAATCGTTCGTGGCCGCTTTTAACGGATGCATTTAGTATCCCCAATTTCGGTACCCTACATTAGGGTCTATCAGTAGTCCTTAAGTAACCACCAGTAATGCAAGGATTAGGATGAACATTCCATGGGATGTTCAAGTGGTTTTATCATGTTGGGAATGAATGCAAGTGGATACTCTATATGTTATCGTCGAATTATTCTTCACGATGATTTTTTATGTCATTTCTCCATATAGTTATTTTAATTGATTGGACTCTAATACTACGTTATTAGAATCTTCGAATGAAACTAGACAGAAGAAGTTCTTAAAATATGTGTCAAATAGACATTAAGCGAAGTTTCCAAGTGGCTAATCCCGACTGGCATAGTGTCCTGGCTCTTAGTTCATGTCAACCAGTCGGCAAGTGTGAACACTGCTAAAAAGGAATGGTTGGAAAAGGTGCCAATTAGCATTAGATCGACTGAATGAATCCATCTCTAAAGTTAAATTACTGGCATCTTGACCGCACTTTTAACCTAGGTAAACTAGTTTCCGATAAGTTCAAAATCGAACAAAAGTTCTTTCGCTTACTTAGCGGTCGATTAATGGAATGGCAAAACAGGGTAACTTCTAGGAATTGAGTAACTGTAGGAATGATTTAATAACTGAATAAAAGGAATAGGAGTGGGTCCAAAGAATTAGAAGTATATACATTTCTTCAGAGGTGGCCCTCATAAATTCTGCTAAGGATCGTCCGGTGCGGTTGTTCCTTGAGCATTTAGTACTCGAGCGTTGGAAAATAAAGAAGTATCCACCGTGAACACCGAAAGTCTTTTGGCAAATAAGAGCAAAAAGAAAGGAAGATCGAGAGCGGATTCGTCGAAGGATTAAATTGCGCGTACATTCTAAGCGGGGGATAAGGGTGGCTTGAACGCGGTGTAGGTACGTTATCGAGGCGGACGTCGGGTAGAACTTTGGGTTCTATCTTCCCGAGAAGAGTGAGAGCGAGCGAACGAGCGAGGGAGACAGCTGGAAACGAGTAGGGAGAATGAGAGCGAGGGAAACGAGAACGAGCGTGGCGCACGTAACGCGGCGACGAGCTGGAACGCTCTCGACTCCGTCTTATACGAGCACGGCTTAAGAGACGTCGGTATAATGGTAGATCGATGCGGTATCCCGGCTCGTCGACGACGATTGGCTCCGAATACCACACGCAGAGACGATCCTGACGGGGACGACACGATGGGATGAAACCATGAAACTCCGGGAACCGAGCGTGGATCCGAACGGAAGCGGGGAAGCCGCTAAAACGACTCAACGAGCAGACACCTCGCAATTTGGATAATGGCCTACCGCGCTAAGGGAACGACGAGGACAGTTGAACTCGCTGAACCATTTTTTTTTTTCGGAAAGGCGATTTTCCACAGTATGGGGAATTACCCGCTAGCGCGTGATCGTCGGTGATTACGTAAATTGAACATTTTTCAAAATTCCGCACCGAACGTTTTGTATTTTTAGCAGTGATTTTTTCGGGGTTGCTTTCCGGTGGAATTGACGCGATATCTGGCTCACGTTTCGCTATAGTGGCCGGAATGATTTGTTCCATTACCGACTTTTGTTTCAGTATCTCGGTATGGACGCATTTCAAAATCATAGTCGAATTTTGTCATGAGTTTAGAAATCCCAACATCCTGAAGACCAGCATGGTTTTATCAAACGAAATCCAAAATCTCCTCCTGAAATTATTAAGACTTCATTCGTTATCGACTCACAATTCTATCAGGATTGTAAATTCCACGGCAGAAATAAAACATTTTTTGAATAAATCCGTTTCAAATCTGTTGGTTCTAATACTAAGAGGTCACATTTCCAAGCATTCACGTGAACTAGTTTTCTCGACCGAGTCGTTTTTTCAAACCTGATGATATCATTAGTTCTTTTCTTTAGAAAGTCTTCTATGTGATTCATGCACCTGACAGTTTCCAAGTTTTGAGTCAGCAGTAGTATTTTTCATTCAATTCAGATTCGGATGTTTCGCATAACCTCTCTGTTCATTTCACAATTCCAGAAGTTTGTAAATTTTACATGGTGATCATGTCCTCTTATCGATCAGTCCTAGGATGTTATTTTGAAAACTCTATATTATATTGTAGATCTTCTTTAGAGCTAATACAACATTATTCAAGCTTTTATTTATATGCTCGAAAGAACGGAGCAAACCCCCCGATCCTTCATGATCACTGACCCTACAGTTGATGTCTAACTTTCCTTCAGACTTCGATGAACATGGTAAACTTATTAAAGGATTCGCCTTCTTTTCATGTAGGATTAGGGGGTGCCAACCATCCTTTAAGCGCATGGATGTATTGTTTCTGATGAATTGAAGTCAAATATATTTAAATGCAAGGTGTAGACTGGCTCATATTATTTGGGGTTGAAGATCCTTCAGATGTTCCTAGCAGATTCGAGTTATTTGAAGATAACTTTTCTGTAGGACGGCAACGAAACAGTTCGGAAAGAGGTATAACGATCAAGCCAAAAAGTAAACAAATGGAGGGTTTGACAATGATAAAGCCCCGAAGTCGGACGAATGAAACATTCTTTGTTCATTTTAGGCCTGCAATACGCGGACACTCGACTTTCTCGCCTCCGCATGTCGAATTAAAGTGAACGTGACTCAGGTCGACACTCGAAACCCTCAATGGTTTAAGCCCCGGCGTGAAACGAGCACTCGAAAGGGCTAGAGCGATATGCAGCGCGTGCATTCGCACGTAACAGGATCGGGCGAGAATTCAGATGCAGCCTCCGCTACGGATACAAATCGGACTAATTACTCATGTCTCGGGGTTCTCCGAGCCGAGGGGTTGTGGCGCGCATCGCCGAGGGGTCGTTGCGGAATTCGAATACTCGGAGGGTGAGTCGTGGCGAATCGCGCGCGCGCTTGCCGGTGACAGCGAATCACGCCCCAAGTGGGAACATGCCGAAATCGCGAGATCGCAATTAACGGAGTGTCACCGCTCCCCGTCTCCGGAGACCTCCCCGATGACATCCCTGCAAAGAGCTTCTTGTCGTATCAAAAACTCTACTCCCACAATTGCCAGCGGGGAACTTTCTTAAAAGGTTTTGCGTTTTCAACGTTTGAAAATTTTCAGTGGGCGGTTTTCGTATATCATTTATTCAAATTGCTAAGTTATAGTTTCTTCTGCCATCTTCATCAATCCATTTCAATGATTTACGGCCATTTGAGCCGTGTCTGTTGTATGACAAAGTTTGGGGAATCTCTATGATTGCGATTTCTTTTCATCTGCGTACTTGTGACAGAAGTCACCCTAAGAAAACAGTAGTACACCTGGGTCCGAAATGACACCCATCTGTAGGGTGTATATACACGAAGCTGAAGATTTAGAGCAATGAAAACTAGACGAACTTATCTCCCGATTAGGTTAGAACAATGAGTCCGTGAAAACTATAAAGTCGTCAAACGTAATCATGACTGTTTGTATTTGTCTAATACTTCGTTGTTGCCAGGTCGGGGTAAAATCTGTTTAGGTTAGTATGTGATTACAAGTGCTATCCATTAAAGGATTAAAGTATCGAAACGTAACTTTTCATCATTTTCCTCCTTTACAGAACGAATTTCCTCATTTTTCGAACCTTGTCACGAATTAAATAGGAAAACACCCATAATATTACAAATGATAAAATATCGTAAAATTTTAGAATCGTAAGAATAACAGGGGAAGCGCAAAATTTAACCACCAGGTATCAAGAGGCACGACGAGCTCTCGGGGATGAATTTGTAAGTACACTCGTATAAATGACGACTAAAGAATAAGAAATATTTCGAATATTCTTAATATAGAGTACTTAAATAAAATCTTCAGGTATATTTGCCGTGAATTCGAAATTACAGCAAAGGCTTGTTAGTGCCTGATTAGTCGAAGACAGAAACGGAGGCAATAGATTAAAGAAAAAAAAAAAAAACTCCCTTCCCTACTCTTTTCCGCAGTCAGACAGAGCGACGGCAAATAATGTTTATGGTATTTATTCTTCATTTCATGTATTTTTTATTTTTATTTCACATAACATTTGGACCGATTCCTTTCTTGTTTCTCACTTTTCATATCTTTATTTCATGAAATTAACGAACGTTAAAGGCTGAAAGGAAAAATTTGAACGAAGAATGTCAAATTTCTGAATGATACGTTGAATAAATGAATCAAATGGAATAAAATTTGTGAATTACCAAAAAGAAATGAAACGAATTAATAAAATCGAGGGTCAAAATAAACGGATTCATGAATAAAGTAAACGATATAGATAAGAGTAAATGAATGAAATGTGATTGAATTGAATGAAGTATTAAAATTAACGAAATGAATGAATTAATTGATAGACAGAGAGAATGCAGTCTTTATTTGCGAGTTGGCTGATAACGCAGTGGTGATATCAATTTACACGAGTTACGTATAACACAAAATGATTACGAATGTTAGTGTAGAAAAGGATATAATGATATGTCAAACAGAATATACAGATTAGATGAAGAAATGCATTCACAATTGGAGCAAACAAAAGAATAATCTAATAAATAAATGTGTATAGAATAAATCAACGAACAAAATGGATGATTGAAACAAATGATTGATGCGATTGAAGGAAATGGATCGTCTAACACCATGCTCGTTAACAGAATGAACAGAATGAACGAATGAAATGGATAGAGTAAGATTAATCGCGATGGGACGAATACGATAAACAACGAGAAGACATGAAATCAACGTGTGAAACGAATGAACGATAAAATTAAATGAACGAAGGAATTAAAACGAACGAGTGAATCAGAGTGAAGGAAAGAAATGGAATGTAGTGAGAGATAACCCGATGAATTAGTGATTGAATTAACAGAAATTAAAAATCGAAATAACGTAAAATAAATAAATAAAGTGGATTGATTAATGACTGGTATAGATGTTCTTTTGGGCGGAGAGTTTAAATAAATAAAAACTCTAATTTTGTCGGAATCGGAGTGGAATGAATGATTGGAGTAGATGAATGTATTTAATGAAACGAAACAATTGGAATGAACGAAGATTGCCATTGTATAAACGAAATAGAGACACGATGTTGGAATATAAAAAATGTGTGATATGGAGAAATTGGCGAATAAAGCAAACGAACGAAGTACAGAAATTATATTAACGAATTGAACGAAGGAATTAAGATAAAGGATTTATTCGTCGAAATTAAATGAAGCGATGAAATAATTGAACGAGAAATCCTACATTTATACATGTAGGATTGAAGCGAGCATAAAAACGGTGTAAAGAAATGAAATGGATAATGGAAATGAAATGAAATGAACGAGTATTGTAAACGAATGAAACAAAATAATGAACAGAAGAAATATTTGAAACAAAAGACAAAAAGGAAAATAAAAGAAAAAAAGTAAACGAATTAAAGGGAGGACAATGATGAAACGAAATGAATATCAATGAATTGTATATACGATTGCAATTTTAAGAGAATAAATGAAGTATGACATTGATGAATGAATGAAGGAATGAACAAAGAAAATGGACGAGTGAATTGAACCATTAATCTCGATGATTAAAGTGAATAAATAATGTAACCGAATGAAAACACAAAATGAACAATTGAACGAGAAAATGAAATGAACAAACGATATGAACGAAAGAAACGAACGAAAGCTATGAACGAACGAAACAAAGAAATTAAATGAATAAATAAGATGAAAAGAAAGCAATAAAAATGAATTAATGAAATTGTCGAAAAAAGAAAGAAAAAAGAGTTAAATGACTGATAATAATAAACGGAATGAAACCAGAAATGAGCGAATAAAACAATTATATATGAAACAAACAAGGTTAAAAAATAAAATGATAAAATAATATCAATGAATGACACACACGAATATGCGATGAAAGTTTTAAAAGAACGAATCAATTAAAACGTTGATCAATGAACAATTAAATTTAACGATTGAAATGAACGAATAAAGTAACTGAATGAAACCGTAAAATGAACAAGCGAATATAGGCAAGTGATATGAACAAATGACATGATCGAAAGACCTGAATAACGTGAACGAAAGAAACGAACAAATGAAATTAACAAATAACATGAAATAAAAGAATAATAAAAATGAACGAATGAAATTGTCGAAAAAAGAAAAGGAATGAAACGTAGGACAATTGTTAACACAATTGACAATTGTAAAGAACAAATGAATAAAGGAAAGAAAAATAGAAATATGCGAATCAAACAACAAGTGATAGAATAAATATCGATGAATAAGTTGATGAATGAACAAATGAAATGGACGAGTGAAATGAACAATTAAACTTAACGATTGAAATATGAACGAATAAAGTAACTGAATGAAACCGTAAAATGAACAAGCGAATATGGGCAAGTGATATGAACAAATGACATGATCGAAAGACCTGAATAACATGAACGAATAACATGAATAACGTGAACGAAAGAACTGAACAAATGAAATTATAACAAATGAACAATAAAAACGAACGAATGAAATTGGCGAAAAAAGAAAAGGAATGAAACGAAGGACAATTGAGTAAAGAACAAATGAATTATAAAGGAACCCTAGTAGAAATTTGTTTCTAAATATCCGGGCGCGAGTCAGGGCCAAGCTTGCGCCCGGATATTTACAAACTGATTTCTACTAGGGAAAGAAAAATAGAAATGAGCGAATAAAACAACAAGTGATAGAATAATTGTTGATGAATAAGTTGACGAATGAACAAATGAAATGGACGAGTGAAATGAGCAATAATAAAACTTTACGATTGAAATGAATAGAGTATAATCGAATAAAACCATAAAATGAACAAGTGAACGAACAAGTGGAATGAACAAATGATATCAAAGATATATAGGAACGAATTAAACGTACGAACGAAATGATCGAACGTAAGGACAATACGCAGTAATGAACTTTTAAAAAGAAAACCTGAAGCCAATAAGCATTGATATGCTCTAATTTAAAGAAAGAATAATCCGAACGTAGGCAACTAACGAAATGAAGGAAAAACTAACATGATCAAATGAAATGACCGATGTATCCAATGTTCAAACAAACAAAAAAATTACGCATTTCCCGAATAGCATCGATTCCTCACATTCTGTCGCGACTGCGACGTAAAAAATTCATAATTTACACTAGATTAGAAACATCCATAGACGTGACATGCCTATGCGTGACGTATAACTAACTCCATTTTGTAGGAGAGTCGCGCATATTGATATAGGCACGTAACATGCAACCGAAATCTGACAAATTCTCATTGTTACGCTCGCTTCGAGTCCTAGTCTGTCTGTTTTTTTTTTTTTTTTTTTTTTTTTTTTTTTTTTTTTTTTTTTTTTTTTTTTTTTTTTTTTTTTTTTTTTTTTTTTTTTTTTTTTTTCTTTTTTTTTATTTAGAAATGCTCCAAGAGACAGAGAGACAGAGAGACAGAGATAGACAGGGAGCTGCGCTCGGAAGCGATCGCTTCGGACAAAGTTTGTCTGTGTGAAACAGACTGTACGTGTCCTGGTGTGGTGGTGGCTCTTATGCATATTTTAAAGCCTCCTTTCCGCTCAAGCTTCTGTGGATCACCCCCCGGCAGAGCGGCGTACACCGTGTGCTGCTACACAGCGATCGGATATTCCGGGGAGAACGATATCGATTCCGTGCGAAAGGAAAGGACGGCGAATATTTTCCTTCGATATAATGCGCCGATGTGCCGAGTGGCGTGCAAAATGTACATCCGCTCTCCAATATTTGACTCTGTTCTAAAGAACTCCATTAATTTCTAACGCGTCCCCTAAAAGGTGGCATCGAAATAGCTGGAAAAATGCTGAAGAAATGGAGATTGCGAGGAATAATGCTCCGAAACTCCGATCAATTATTTCCTTACCTGCGGATAAAGGCGACAGGTGGGCATGTCAGTCCTGTCACGCTTAAATTCACATTAATTCAGAAAAGACGATAAAAGTAATTAGAACGTCTTCTCGGCTCGATAGGTCACGCTTTGCCTCCCCGCGTATAGCAAAAAGGGTGTCACTGGTTTTAATGCGATAAACTTAAATGATGAATATGAGTTTTTATGCATATTTCATTCATCCAAAAAGCTCCGACATAACGAACTTTTGATGCCACACTATGTCCATTTCTTGTCGATATTCGAATGACGATTAAAACCAATTATGAATGTGACATATGAACACACGGCGCTGATTGCATCGAAGGAAACGGCATGTGTCGCCTATGTGAGGTTATTTAAAAGTCTACTATTTTCTCTCTCCTTTAAACGATTAAAATTGAGATTAGTCACTTATTTTTCATTATTTATGTTTCACGCTAGTTTAGTCTTGTATATTTTATTATTTTTGCATCAATTTTTATCATGAATATCGTTAATAAGTTCATTAAATGTAGTAAGTGAAAGAAATCCAGGTCTTAGAGTCAGGAGTAATCGTCCACTTGCGAGAAGACCCCGTAAGTGGCGCCTTCTATCCGGGAATGCGTGTACTACGCGTCATCGCAAATTGAATATAAACATAAGTATTAAAATTTATTGTATTGTTTCATTAACTCAAACAAAAACGATCGTTCACTGTAAAAAGAAATGTAAAGATCTCGATGGTCAAAAGTATAAAAAAGTAAAGATTCGAAACAAGATGACCAAATGAAAAATGATGCTGAATTGCGAAAGCTTCACGAGAAACAAGTAAAAATTAACCAGGCAGCAACACTATATGCAATAATACAAAAATTAACAATGCGGTTTTTTACACGCCCTCGCAATTGCAATAAAGAAGGTTGAAAACTGTTTAGTGTCCAGCTGCAAAAAAAAAAGAAAAAACATTGCTCAACGCGTTCTCGTCGAGCAACGCGTAACACGCGTCGAACGTGGTAAAAATTGCATAATACAAATCCCACGAACAATGAAATAAAATAAGTCGGAAACACAATTACGGATTTTTATTACAAGCCATCCGACGCCTAGTTTTCACCGATACCAGGTGTAAAGCTGGCGAAAAAAGGCAGGCATATAAATCTGGCTCGATATCTGCTGGCTACTTTTTATCGTCGAGAAATTTCAGTTGTAGTCGCAAAAACTGGCGCTATGCTCGTCACGCGGCCGCGACGCGATACTCGCTCCGGTTTCTTATTGCGGATTCCCTGGTGACCAAAGTGCCTATTATGTATACTTCTCTCCACCCAGCGGCGTTTCCTCGTTCGACAAGCCGCCAAGACTGATCGACATTTACTTTCTCACGGAAACGACTGGACACCGTGAGCATTGCCGCGAAACGCATAATGGGCGGCTATATACGCGCCGACATCAAATGGACGGCTCACAAGAGTGAGCCGCGGATCGCGGGTGTTGGGTAACCTTTGATATCGCTATACTGATATTCCTTTGTTTTGTTTTTTACGAATCCCTTCACGGTTCGCGTGCCCCCTGAAATTGTTTCTGGTTACGTAAACGCCATTTTGAAAATGTGAATGCAGTACGAAATATACGCCAAATAAGTATAGGTCAGAGAGAGTCCTAAATTCCAGGACATAAGATTAGACTCCCATTTTGAAAGGTTCTAAGCAATGGTAGATCTGAAGCAAGATGAAGCAAGACAGATATTGTTGGCTTCTGTCTCACCCGGAATTAGATCCACGCCCCGCACTGTGGTCCAGACTTTAAAGGGTCTCTAACCGAAAACTATCAATCATCAGATCATTTAATAAACGTCTAGGCATACGGGTTTATAATTTTGATTGACATTTTGAAGGACCGAGGCAAGGATATTTTGACATGTATCGAAATGATGGATCTGAAAAAGACAGGTGTTGGGAAATGTTGGCTACTTTGACTCTTATACTTTTACTACAATTTGACATGTCTGATGGTTTGACACTTATTAATGTGTCTGTACTAAAACAATTGACCAGACCCTTTAATGTCTTGATGTTTCAAATATTGTTTTAAAGGATTCTTTTAGAATTCCAAACAAATATATGACATTGTCGAAATGGTTCAGGGTATATGCACAAATTTAGCTTAACAAGTTCTTTCTTTCAGAAAATCCCGACTCATTTTAAAACAATCATCCAGATTTCAGAAATGACTTAATTTTTTTTTTACAGTGAAACGAGCTTTCCTTGAGGATGAAAATGGATGATACGGTGTGGATCACCGTGTATATATAACTTTTCGAACGATAGATTCGCCCGTAGCACTGGCCGATGGGCGGCGAAGCTTTAGCATCCGGAACTTGTCCAGGCCAGAACTTCCAAAGCGACAAATCCAAAGCTCCATGCTGCAGGCACGCTTTAGCCAGCCGCGTATATATAATATATATATGTATATAATATATACGGTCGGGGATGGACGAAGAGCTGCTGGTGCTGCTGCTGCTAGATGCATTAATCATTTCCGAGCTTCGTTCTATACCACTCTGTGATCACGGCGCTACCGATGCGATACTCCATCTCACTTTTTGCTCCCTTTTCGCTCCCATGGCACATCTCTTCTCTAGTTGTCATTTTCGGTCGAATGTTTTTCATTTTTCACGTTTCCGCAATATTTCCCGGCGGCGTCTTCTGTCGTTACAATCAGAGCGGGACTTCCGGTAATCGATGCATTTTAAGTGTTACGAAGCGAAGCTTGTAGAATGTATAAGAAAAAAAAATATGCGTATTTCTTCACAAATAAAATATTTCTTTGCAGTTAAGAATGCTTCGATTAAATTCATGTCAAGTGCATCTTCAAAGACCGAGAGTATAAAATATTCAACGCTATTGACAAAATTTCATCGACGATTTCTATCTGATATCAGTCTTGATCTTTTTTACTGAATTTTATCATACACTTGTTGTCAGTTTAGTCATCTTTTGTTTATATTCCATGAGTTTCAATTTTCAACTTTCACGGCATTTGAAAATGTTTTTAGACAAAAATATTGCATTCACAGGGTCCAGTTTGTTGTAGATACTTCAACTTCATCACCTGACATGTAAACAATTTTCGAATCTTATATGTTTTGATAACATTGACAAAATGATAATGTTAAATTTTAGCTTTATGACTTTTATTTCGTTTCTGATGGAATCTAAGACTTTCAAAATGGCAATTGGTTTTCCGTGACATCGCAATAATATAGTTGATGCATATTCCAGCTCGTATACTTTTAGTTCACCTCGAATCCAACCAATTGAAAGTACTCGTCCCACTTAATTCATCATCTGGTGTTCAAAGCACTAATAAAGACTATATTTATTGGTTCGGCTATTTTTGTTGTCAGTCCAACTGAGATGTACCGTCAGTAATAGAATTACTTCATGGATAAACAAATTGAAAGAAGTCTGAATAGGGCGACGCTCGAATATGTGGCCCTATTCATGTGGTTGGCATTTCAACACAGGAAATTACTAAGGTAGGTATTGTCAATGCTATTAAATTCAACGTTCTAGTCCTGGAAAACGACTAGGGGTAGTATTTTTACTAGGGTTTCGAGACAAATAGTTGGACCAACTAAGTATGCCCAAAGTATTAGTCGATACAACTGACTTCCGTGACACTTGAACTCTTTGTACTGACCACATGTTCGAATTCATACATGCATCAAGATCATGGGTCAACAAACAATAAAGATTTTTTTTTATCTGAGGATCACGAATTAAAGGAGTTATAGTTTATACCCATATTTCTAACAATACTATCTGATGTTTCTTTTCCAGGTCATATTTGACGTGGCAGCAGCACAATTTCCAATTAGTCATTGCCAGCAATCTCGCCGAGCGAAAAGAAATTCAAAGAACGCTAACGAGAAACGCCTAAAAAATGGAATTTTGCAAATAATTAATTACACCGCATCCCCTTCGTATAACGAAGTGGAGCGTTCTAAACGCAGACGTCTCATTTTCCCCAGAGTGATTTTCTAATGAAAAGTCGAGTCTCGGGCGAGTGCGAGAAGTGACGTCTTGGGTGAATCAAATTATGAGAACGACCGGTACGGGTGTCCCAGGCAAGAAATTCTAAGCGGCAGCAAACTTCTATAGTCCTATTCCTGTCTGCTCCCTGCGGTTCTACGGGAGTATACGTCCGAGAGATGCTACGCTCGGTGCCACGAGCCTCGTTTTATATATATATATATATATATATATATATATATATAATAGTAGGGTATAACAGGAGAAGCGAAAATCGCACGGTCCAATTTGCCTGTGCGCCAGCATCAGCCGGAGGAGGAAGTCGTAAGAAGCCGCTAGGGAGAGGAGGGAGGTGACGGAACGGAGAGGAAATGGCTTGGGAGGAGCTCTTAATGAGCGGCCTGGTGCAAAGACAAACAAAAACAAGCTTCGCGCACTTAAGATATGTTTTAATAATACCCGGATTGATGCGGGAATACGTCGTCGCCGGACGTGTGACTGGTCCATCGAATTATTTACGGTCGATTACGGTCATTCTTTTTGGTCCCTGGCATCCCACCTATATATGTGTATTTACTGAAAATATTGTCGAAGCTTCATTGGATTTAGTCGTTTAACATTGCGGTCACTTTATTCATTCGTTAAATCTTTTTTTTTATCGTTTCGATTATTCCTTTTATTTTTTTTTTTTTTAATGAAATTAATTTTTACGATTTTTTATATTTTTGTCAGCTTTTATATAAGTATGAGTAATATGGCGTATTGCAGAAAATTGTATATTATATACCTAGGGAGAAAAGTGGGATTTTTTGCAGCGGGTATAATGTTTTAAATTGTATAGTATTCTCGCTTAAAATGTTTGTGCAATATTTTATGTCAAATTTAAATTCGGAAAGTATTGACTACTTCGGTTTTCTCTGAAGTTCTCCGAGAATTTTTATGAGATTCCTTACTCGATGACGTTTACGTCGATAATTATTTGCAATCATATATGTATTTCCTCCTTTTCAGATTATTGTAAAATGCCTGTATAGAAATTTTTAAACGAAAAAAGGCACAACGAAAGGAAACAAAATGCATGCGTAAAAAGTATTTTTTTCATTCGTCAGTATAGCTTCACTAACTTTTTTTTTCACTGTGATTGCGTGATCTGCTTTATTTTTAATGCTTCATTCGTTTCATCAATTTTATACATTTTTTTATATTCATTTATTATAAATACCTCAATCGTTTCATTTTCTTCGTCGGTTTTATTTGTTGAAGGTGTATTTCTAATAATTATCTCTAATTGGTTTTGTTAGCTTCATTTCCTCAATAGATTCAATTTTTTAATTCGTTTCGTTAAATCATTGTAGCTTCATTGCATACATCATTTTTTGCAATTTTTATTTACTTCAAGCAATTAATTCTTTAAATGTGCTTGATTTGGTTGAATTATTTATTTTGCTTCAGTCTGTCCACTTGCTTCATTCACTTCATTTGCTGCATTCTGCATGCGTTTGATCTTTGTTAGTTTTATTGCTTTTTATTTATTTCTATGTTTTATTTGTTTCATCACCTTTAATTGTTTACATAATTTTTTTTCACTTCGTTTCGATTTCTTAGCTTCATCAAATTTCGTAACTTCATTGGTGTAATTCGAATGTTCATATAAGTGCTTGCTTCATAATTTTCACTTATTTCATTAATTTCATATAGGTAAATTATGCTACAAATGATTCATTACATTCATTTACTGTATTGTCACCTTTCATTAAATATACTAAATACACGTTTTCATTACATAATTATTCCTATTATTATCTTTTGTTAATTTCATTTCTTATTGTTGTTTCAATCATTTTATTCTTTTATTTGTTTTCTTTTTGTATCATTTAATCGTATCGTTTAATTTGTTTCATATATATACAATTATACATATATGTATTCTCTATACGCTCGATTCTTTTTTTTTTGTCGTGAGATCTGCTTAATTTTTTTTTTTTTTTTTTTTTTTTTTTTTTTTTTTTTTTTTTTTTTTTTTTTTTTTTTTTTTTTTTTTTTTTTTTTTTTTTTTTTTTTACTTTTTTTTTCACTTTCTTCACTGGTTCATTCATCACTTCTTTCGATTTATATATAACGATTTATATAACGTCGATCCTTTTTTAATTTCATTTAAATTATAATAATAATACAAATGATAACGAAACGTCTTCATTGTTCGTACAATGCTATTGTCTTTAATCATCATGTCAATATGTTATTCACGTGTAACACACATTTTGTTCTTTTGATTCTTTTAATTATTTTATTGCGTCATTTGATTTATTTCGAATTGCGTTATATTTTCTTTATTTTCTTTATTTATTTTATTCATTTTATTTACTCAATTCATTGTATTATTAGATTCGTTCCAGTTATAGCCATATTGGGTATTGGTATAATATTGTATTCATTTTATTTCAATCGTATTTTGTAGATTTCTTCGTCTTTATTTATTTATTCTTATAATTTATTTATAATACTTCATTTAAGAAATTGTATCATATGATGCCTTCTTATCCCTACCTTCATTTTTTCAAATTCATCCAGTCAAACTGTCTTGACATGACGATGTACCGAATTTTTCTCTATTAATAAAGTCTGGATTAACCCCCAAAACTCTCATTTTTAGGTCTTCATTCAATTATTCACTTTTTTTTTAAAGAGGATTACAGTTATTTTAATTTCGAAAGTTGGCTCAATTACTTTCGTTTAATATCTTTAGATTAACCCAACGAAACAACTGACAGCAGTGACCGTCATTTCCGAAATGTCTGACAGACTTAAATTCATGTATAAATTGATTTTATTGTCGTAAAATTTGTCATGTTCAATGAATAATTAAATTTAGGAATTTTGTTTTAAATTTCATTTTAGAGCATTCTTAAAAAGCTTCGATACTAGTCGATATATACGATAGCAACGCACAAATGTTCTACAGAGTCTTCATGGAGCACATCCTAGAAATCAAATTATTCAACTCGATGAGTTTGATCGGCAAAACGCTAATCTAGTAAGAGTCAGTTCAATTGGTGCACCTGTACAACCGAGGCGTCTAACGGAAGATAAGAAGGAAAGCGAAAATTCAGCCGAAACTTTCTCGATATACAAAAAGCTCTAACGATAAGTAACATCAATACTATGTATTGTATATTATAATTTTAAACGTTTTTATGTTTTTATACTTTTATCGCAAAACTATAATGATGCTAAAGTTGAAAACGTTGGAGTCCAAAGAAAAACATACGAGAAATATATATATGCGCCTGTTATTCGTTTAATTCCTTCCCAAAATGATCAAAAATATTATTTCTTTTGATTTTTTTACATTTCCTGTGCACAAAGCACACAAAAGCGAATGAAAACAATATTTTTTCATAATATTCGTTAGACATCAACCTTTTCGAACTTTAGTAAAATCAAAACTATATTTTTTTAACAGTAGAAAAGTAGAATCAATATGCCCTGAACGTCGTTCGTTTTACTTTTTATACATATATTTTATACATTATACAAAATAATCCATCAGAAATCGAACAATTTAAAAAAGTGATACAAAAAATGAATATGCTTAAAACCTGCACATAAGGATGAAAGGGCTATATAATAATAAAAAAAAGGAGAAGAAATCACAAAACTAGAAAATTTATGAACAAATTAATTAAACGCGGTACATACGAACGTATCAAAATTATTTTTCGACAATTGTAAGACGGGGAAATGGCGAGAAAAATATTACAAATTTTGTCTTTATTCTATTTGCAATATCATGAATATTATTCGTGAAAAAGTTTTTGGCATTTACATTTTTTTTTTAATCATCAGCATCTTATTTTGATGTATTTTCCCTCCTGATTACGAATATGACAATAAAAAATGGCAGTCGGACATATTGGTGCAGCCATATTAAAAAATAGAAATCTGAAAAATCATTTACGAAACAAAAAAGATAGAGCATCAAATCTAGTATTAAAGGTGTTAAATAGATTTTTTGTAACGCTTTTCGTACTTGTAAAAATGTCTGTGCATTGTCAGGGGCCCCATTTTGACGTAGGTTCGACTATTTCACACACGGTAGGTAATATTGATGTAATATCGCGCAGTAATCTGCAACAGTACAAAGTGTCATCTCAGGAATATCGCAATTAAACTGCAGTAAAATTACAGTATATTACCATAAAAATGTTCATTATGTATATTACATGTAGTATATTACATATCGCGTATATTACATAGTAGTATATTACATTTTATATAGTATACGTATATAATATTGCAGCAATATTTTCAAATGTCGGGAATAATACCGTAATGTATTCCAATATTTTGATAGGGTAGATTTACCCATTAACATTTATACATGTGATTTCGTGTACTTATTAAATACGTTTAATATTAAAGACAAATATTTTTTGATTATTTCTTTCATATACGTTTATATTTTTGCTTTTATAAAAATCTGTTTTTTTTTATGCAGCTAATTTTATAAAATTATTGTAATGTTCGATTGTTTTATTGATTCTATTTAATGCATTTCTTTACTATATCCCATTTTTTACAATTAAATGTTCATTTTTAAATTTTAGTTTCATTAAAAAAAAACATGTTTATTTTTCTCTTTTTCGGCACGTAAACATTTTCCTGTCATAATCGACATAATATCGATATGAATAAATTTTTTTCATTTATAATATTAGTCGTACATATATAGCACAGGAGTTTGTTTTTATTTTATGAAGGACACGTCTATGAAATAAAAGATAAGTAAATCTTTTACTCTCGTTTCCCTTAAGTTCATGGCATCAGACTATATGCAAACATTTTGTATACTTTATCGGAATACAAATTGACCACGGTTATTTCAATATGGCGACATAATCACGAGGATAATGTTTTGTCGTTCGACGTATTCCAGTCATGGATTGGTACGTAGCGATGTACGTAATTGTGTAATTACGATTTTATCTTGTATGTTCATCCGCTTACATTCATGGTTGTGTACATGTGTACTGGTTTAACTATTCGTATATAGTCGTTTAATCATAGACACATAATCGTTCACGCGTGCGATATTGATTATTTATTATCATTTGTGCATCATGGTCATCTATGAAATGCAAACTTTTACCGAGACCATTTCAGTATAAAATGTTCGAATCAAGAATAAATTAAAGAATATTCCAATCAATATTTCATTTTAATCGTTCATGTCGTTCATCTCTTTAGGTCATTTCATTCAATCTCTTGTATTTTTTTATAACAATTATTATTCAATTATTCATAACAATTAATATTCAATTGATCATTTTGCGTAGTTTGGTATTGTTTTATGTTTTTTCACGTCTTTTACGTAGTGCGTTTCATTCTGTTCATTCGTATAATTTGATACATTCATTTCATTACTGCTATTAATTTTATACGTTTCATATTTTTTAATTTTTCATTCGTATCAATTATTTTGTTGATTTTATATTCAACTTCAGCATGATTCGTATTGTTTTCAAGGTCAGTTAATTGATCTGTATTAATGAAAATGTTTCTCGTAATTATCTGGGTTAGGAGTCACTGATTACGAATCTGAAGTCATATTTTCAAAATTAAAAATGGCGGATCTTATATGACGTATAAAATTTTAAAATAATCATTTTTCGAAATTGTCAATTTGTTATTATTTGAAAAAAAAAATAGCATAAGAAAATACAAAAATATATAAAACGCAAAAATATATGGAAAATATAAAAAAAGAATTAAGACATACTTCAACATATATTCGTAAATTGTGTTTAATCTTTAGCTTCACTTTATTCGTTAAGCTTCAGTTTTATTTGTCTTCTCTCTTCCTGCACTGTTAGTTCGCTTGCTTCGTTGTCTTTATTCTATTGCAATATTCGACTTGTAAACTGAATTGAATCATTTTCTTTACTTCACTCAATCAATCATTCGCTTCATTCGATTCTACGTTTCACTAGCTTCACGGACCTTAATTTGTTTAATTCGTATCATTCGTTTCGCTTATCGAATTTGTCATATTTTCTTCATTTCGTATTATTCATTCAAACGTAGGGCCGGAAAATTGAATCTCAAAATGGCGACACTCAATATGGCGGCTTGAAGCCGAAAATTTGATGCCGTTATCGATTTATCCATGTACAACGATTTAAATTGGCAATTTTCATTTGAAATTGTACTTATTACAGTTTTTTTTTTTTTTTTTTGATTCGCTGATCACGAATCCGATGTCAAATTTCGGAAATTCAAAATGGCGGATCAAATATGTCGGACGAACGTTACTAAAATATTTCAATTTTTGCAAAAATTTCTATTAAGGGGTTTTTGGGATCGCTGATCACGAATCCGATGTCAAATTTCCGAAATTCAAAATGGCGGATCCAAAATGTCGGACGAATATTTACAAATTGTATTTCCAATTGACGTTGTACCAACTATTAGAAATGACAGTCGAAAACTGCAAAAAAAAATCGTCCTTTTTGCTAAGTAAATCGTTATTAAAATATCGTTCACAATACAAAAAAAAAGCGTAACGTGAATGATGTCGTATATTTTCGAAATTTTTATCGAATTCTTCAGTTTTCATAGCAATCATTCTCCTATTGTTTATTCAATATGCATATACACAACTTTGTCATGTTCGTTTCATTAATTAGCGAAATTCTATCAGCCCATGTCGTTAGAAATACTTATTCCCATCGGATCCAATCGGATTCGTCTCGATCGCCAGCAGAACCGAATACGACCGTTTCCCGAGCACAAAAGCTCCCAGAATCGCCAAGAACGATTCAACGTCGGTGCTGGTGCAGCGTGTACAAAGCGCGCGAGCTTTAAGCTCCGAGAAATTAAGAACGTATATATATATATATAGATTCTGCGGGTTGGGAAGAAAATGGGAGTGGAAAGTGTTGCAGTCGCGGAACTTAAGCCCGTCGAGAGAGCGCGTTTGCCGTCTCGTGGCACGCTGGCATCAGGGCGCGTTCAGAGTCTGCCGGTTTCCTCTCGCTATATTCCTTTTGCTCATTTTACCGCCGACGTCGCCGTCGCCTCTCTCGCCATCTCCTTAAAGCCCCCCCCCCCCCCCAGGCCCCAGCCCCATCACCGCCACCTCATCCACTTCCGCCGTCACCGCCGCCCAAGAGTCCTCTTCTCAGATCCTCCTCCGTCCCTCGTCCACCTTCCTTTCCTTCCACGTCTTGTACTTTTTTTTTACCGTCTTTTTACGTCTTTTTTTCTACTCGGCTCTCCGCGGCGGCGTGCATCTCTTACTTCGCCCCAACCTCCCTGTCACCTTCCTCGTCACCACGTTGACGCGTTCTCTTTTCGCTCCTATATATGCCGGCAAGAAAAAAATGTCGGACGAGACCCACCTTGCCAGGACGAACAAGACGACGAAGAATTTTTTAATTTATCAGAGGTGCTTCGGCCGGAGAAATTCGTCGTGAATGATTCGAAACTTCCGGTTGGCGAAAAAGTAGGGCGAATTGCGAGTGAAATCAGGATGATTGTTTTTTTTAGCACGGCGATACTTCAGCTAGCTTCATTTATGTCAATTATTCAATATGGTGCGTCTTCAGCTTGTTCTTGTTTATTTGGGTAAGCATGAAGCGAGGGATGTTTGGATTTGCATCAATAGCTTCACTATTACTTCAGCCCATCTACCGATTGGTCTGCAGTATTTTTTACATTTTTAAAGATGGTAAAAATGTCTGTCCCCTCTCCATCCATATAATCTCGACTTCTCTACGTTAGCTTCATTCGTTTCGTGAATTTTGCTGTTTTTATTTTCCTCCTTCATGCGATTAATTAGCTTCGACTGTATTTTAGTTGTATGCTCGATTTTATTAATTTTCTTATTTCATTTTTATTCCTATTATTTGTTTAATTTATCAAGTATTGTTTACTTCATTCTCGATGATCGCTTCATTACTTTCCTTTATTTCTTTTCATATCCGTTAAGTTTCTATTTGTCTGAATTTTTCGTAAGAGTTATTTGTATAATTAACTGTAAGAGCTTAATTAAATATTTCATTAATCAGCTTCATTCGTACAGCTTTGTTTAATGTATTTCCGCTTCATAATTTTTTTTGGATTCGCTTCATTTGCTTCATTTCTTAGGCGTGTATCAGTTTCTTTAATGGTTTTATTATTTTTCATTATCTTGTTCGCTTCATTTTCTTCGTGCATAATATTGGCTTCATTTGTTTCACTTCAGTTACTTTATTTATTTGCTTCAATTTCTCACAAACTAATTGTATTTCTTTAATTAGCTTCATTCGTATCGTTCTATTTATTTGTTTCCACTTCTTGATTTTCCATTATTCGCTTCATTCACTTCAGTTGTATGAATCGTTTCAGTGTCTTCATTGATTTTATTCATTTCATTTGCTTCACCGCTCTTGTTAGGTTAAACCGTGTTATTAGCTTTGTCATTATATTCTTTTTTTAATTTTCATTTATTCATTTATTTATTATTACTACATTTGTTAAATATGCTTCACTAACTTTATTCCTTTTGTTAAGTCCAGTATTCGTCAGCTTCATCGATTGTATTATTCGTGCCTTTTCTTTAAGATGCTACAATTAATTCTATTTCTTCAATGACCATTTATTTTATATGTTTTATTGATTTCATAACTTCGTTCGTCGTATTTACATGTATCGCTTTATTTGCTTCACATTATTGTATTTATTTTAAAAGCATTACTACGAACCGTAAAATACTAACCGTATTTCTTTAATTAGCTTCATTTGTATTATTTCCTTGTACTGTATCGGTTTCTTGTTTGCTTCATTTGCTTCATCCATATTATTGGCTTCAATGGTTTCATTTCCGTTACTTTCTTTATTTTCTTCAATTTCCCACAAACTAAATGAATTAGCTTCATTCGTAATGTTCTATTTATTTGTTTCCACTTCTTAATTTTCCATCGTTCGCTTCATTCGCTTCATTTATATGAGTCGTTTCAGTTTCTTCATTGATTTTATTTGTTTCATTTGCTTCTTAGGTTAAACTGTCTTACTAGCTTTCTTGTAAAACTTGAATATCTTTTTTGACATCTGAGTCGATTGATTCATTTTCTTCAACGATTGTTTTATTTGCTTCTTTGTTTTCATGACTATATTCCTTATGTTTGCTTGTATCGCTTCATTTGCTTCACTCTTGGTGCTTGCTTAATTCGTTTTTAAGCTGTTGCGTTTACATCAGTTTCTTATTAGTTTCATCACACGAAAAATATACTTCACCATATTATCTGCTTCAGTTTCGATTTCTCGTACGCCTTGTTTGCGAAATTAGATTTAAAATCTTCACTAACTGTATTTCTTTATGTAGCTTCATTCGTTTTTGTTTGATGAATTTCCTCTTCTTAATATTCTTGCTTCGCTTCGTGTGCTTCATTTTCTCGACTTGTATCACTTTCTTTATCTGTTTTATTTGCTTGTTCCTTTCATTTGCTTCACTCGTATTATTTGCTTCAATCATTTTCTTCCATTATTTTACTTTATTTTATCCTAATTCAATTTGGAAGTTTCACCATTCGTTTAATTTCTTTCATTTTCTATTGCTTCCACGTTTGTGCTTACAACTAACATCTTTACGTCTTCCTACTTTACATTTACATGTAAATATTTTCATTTACTTACTATTAGTCTCATACATTTCTTACTTCCTCGCTCTCTCTCTCCCTTCGCTCATGTATTTTTACCATCCAATCATACCATGTCATTCCTTCATCATATCCTCTCTCCATTCCTCCCTTCCCTGTCATGGATTGTAGTTACTTATGTTTGCTTCAAGCTTCTCAAATTCATTTTCTTCAATGATTTCATTTGTTTCATTCACTACTATATAGCTTCATTAGTGATGCTTGGTTTTATTCATTTAATCGGTGTTATTCATTCCCCTCTCGCATTACTCCCCAATTCATTGCACCGATACATTCAATGCATTCCCTGGCGCTTCACATCAAAAATCTCCACTTATCTACATAATCTACATTCATCCATTCCTTTCATCTGCCCGTTTCGTCAATCTCATTAGTTAAAGTCACGATTCCATAAATCCATTGTATTGATGCTCGCGCGTATATCGTTAATGTCTTTTCATATCGAATATTCTTTCTTCTATATTATTTCCCTTCCATTCGGCCGCTCGTTCATTCATCCATTCATTCGTTCCGCCTTCGAAATATTCCATCGTCGTCAAATCTTTACATCGAAACCTGCTTCTTCCTCAAGTTTTATTTGTGCCCCATCTTCCACGGCACAAATAAATTCGTCTTATTTTTCTTATGTACCATTCGAGCGTAATTTGTATTTTTTTTTTTTTTTAATGTTTGTGCCTGTGTTTTTTTTTTTAAGGGAGGCTGATGTCGTACTGATACATTCGTAGTACGAAACGGCAATTAAACCGCCGCGCGCTATTCTCCGGTGTCCCTTTCCATTTCTCTCGCTCCAACTTTCAATTCACTTTCTTCCGTGCCGCGAAATTGCTCCGGGAAGATGAGAAATCGGAGGGTATATATACATAGTAGTGGTCTCGGCTTCGTCCGACACTTTGTTTCGCCCCTCGCGACGTCGTCGTTGAAAATGTAAAACTTTCCCGTGCGAGAATCACTCCTGAATTCAGATACAATCGTTCCCTATATTTGCAGCCCTATACTCGTTCCTTCGACGATGAACGAAAAAAAAAATACGCCAAATATTTCTCTTTTATTATACAAAAACATTCATTTTTAAAAAATCCTATCTTTTTTTTTTTTTCTTAATGTCACGCGCACGCACGCACCCATTAATCTTTATTCGAAATTTCCGTCTATTCGACGAGAACCGTTTTTTCCTTTATCGCGAAATGTTGAGCGGTCCTTATCAGTGTGGGAAAAGTGCTGAAGCCAAAGTCCGGAGCGAGTGCCTCGCGCAGTGCCGCCGTATATAGCCGCGATATGAATCATCGACCTTTAACGCGGCACCGACGAGGTAAAAACTGAAAAGCCGCGTGTACGACACGGCCGTCCGTTATCGTTATCAGGCGCGCTACCGCGCGCGGCTTGCTCGCGTGTGTTCGTCTCATCGGCGCGTTCGTGTTCGGGCGAGCGGCACAAATATTATTGCATGCCAAGGGATATAAAATTATTGCCGGCACTCTTGCACCAGCGACGATGCCGACTTCGACGCTATATACTGCCTCTGCACCATATATATGTGTTTATACGCACACACACACATAAATATATACCGCTTTGCCCGATCGCATACCTGCCACATAGTTGTTCGTGTGTGTCTGTTTGTTGGTGGCTATAGAGAAGGATATATAGCACTTGTGCGTGTGCAGCCCGTATCTATACATAAGTATATATACATTATAGCACCGCGAATATATATATATATATATATACCAGTTGCACGTGCGGGGGACCCTCGTCGCGCGCGGTGCGCACACGAAGGAAAACATTGACGGGGAAAATTACTGGAGTGTGAAACAAATTGGAACTCGCAGTGCGATAACGCTCCTTACGATCGGCTGCTTTCGATATTACGTATGTATACGCGTATATATAGAAGGAAGGAGATTCTTGGATCGATCAGGCATGGCCTATAATAGGTGCTTATTCGAACGTATATACCGATGAAAAATCCGTCCCGACGACTGCGTATCATTTTGGACGAATTTGAAGGAAATTCCATCGTTGCTGATGTATAATGTCAAGAACAATTTAGATGGGGATTGAAAACTATAACAGATGACGAAAACAACAACAACAACAAAAGAAAATAAAGAAAAGCTCGGCAATGATTGACTCGCGCGAATGATTCCGGACTGTCGTAACGCGACAATCCAACGTTACAAGACCGAAGAAAGACGGCCGTTCGAAAAAACCCAACAACGCGAATCACGTCGCCGATGCTGGACACTTCGTGTTTGTCACTGAGGACGAAGTTTCGATAGATGCTATTGACGTTATTACTGTTTTAAGCACTAGATCACGAGGAACGCTTAAAGGTATAAACGAACTGAAAATTAGAAGAGCGAAAAAATAAAAATACTTCGATTTTCAACATTGAAATCCGTAAACGTTATAATGTCCGATTTTTCCATGACTATTGACGACTTTTCCGCGGCTATTGGCGAATTTTATGTGGCTATTGGTGATTTCTTAGCTTCACCAAATGTTACTATTAGTTTATTTTAAGTTATGTACAACTTGGACGTAATGAATCTTTACTTTCGCTGGCTATTGAGGAGTTTTCGGCGATCATTTTCTATTTCCCCTAGCTATTGACGACTTTTCCGCGACTATTGATGTCTTTTATGTAGCTATCGATGATTTGTTAGCTTAGGCGAATGTTACTATTGGTATACTTTAAGTTACGTACAACTTGGTTGTCGCGAATCTTTACTTTCGCTGACTATTGACTGGTTTTCAGCGACCATTTTCGATTTCCCCCTAGCTATTGATGACTTATCTATAACTAATGATGATTCTTTACATTAATCAAGTGTTACTGTTAGTTTATTTTATGTTACGTACAACTTTGATGCAGCGATTCTTTACTTTCGTTGACTATTGACGAGTTTTCACCGACCATTTTCCATTTCCTCCTAACTATTGACGACTTTTCTCCCGAAGAATATAATTACGGTACCTCTAAAACGAGGACTTCATTCCACGACGAATTATTCATTATCTATATCATTCGATCCGCATGTGTCCTAACCAGTGGTTTCCGAGTGTCTCGAAAAATTCAACAAAATCTCTAAAGATAAAAACCGAACCTCGAAATATTATCAAAAACTGACATTCGGTCTATATACATACAAATGCGTTGTCTGGCGATAATGCGATCGAGCTGAAAATTCAACGGCAAAATAAACATTCCCCCACCGTACTACATATGTATACCCGTATCTCTCTAGCGCGGTCGCCGCATATAGAGAGATTACCGCAGTTCCCGACTGCATGTTCCCTTTGCGCGCGTATCGGCGCTGAAAAATGCAAGTACGAAATTGTTCGGAGCGATGGAAATCATTGCCGGAGAGAAATATCCGCGTCGCAATGTCTAGGGTTACGAAAGAAAGTGAATACCCGCCTCTGCGAACGTCGACGCCGCCCGCCGAGCCGAGGAAGCTCGAAGTCTACATCTCGAGCGATTTCTCAAGGACGTATATATGTATATATAAACATAGCTGTAGAGCGGATACGGGCGGCTGTCGAATAGCTCGTGTATATACATATATATAGATATACATAAAGGCACGTACATATATATACATGGGCACGAATATATATACCGGGGGGAAGGTCGCGCGTCGCGCTGCAATCCCCGAGAGAGCGATTTTCCCTTGGGAGAGTTGTGAAGCAGCGCGTAGGGCGTTCTCCTTTGCTGTCGCGCCGCGATATCCCAAAGGAGGTGGGATTCGAAGATAGCTATATCTCTGTAGGTTATCCGCGTCGCTACTGCAGGCTCTTTTACCCGCTCCGTATATATACCGTGCATGCAGTCGCGTGGAGCTCCTCGTATATACATGTATCTGGAGTGGTGTGTGCACTTTCACGTGCGCCCCGCACACCAGTAAAACACCTCCCATCGGCGCTGCCACTGACGTCCTTTACCCGCACCCTCGATTGCACGGCCAGTGCTTGACGAGCGCTCCCTTTATTAAGCGCCAGCGATTTTTGGCCGCTGCTTCCAGCTATTAATTGCGAAATGCGTAATTATGGCTCTCGCATGTCGGAAAATAATTGTCAATATTCGTGAGGGAACGATTATCAATAGCTGCAGAAATTTTGCCGATGATAGTCGTTGGAAATATTGACAATAGCCAGAGAGGGAAGCTAATATGAATCTTTATACAGAAACGTAAATATGCCATCGAAAAGTTTCACCATTGCAGTCTCGACCTGAAATTTGAAATCTTTGAAATTTTCGAGTTCATATTTACTCTTTTTTTCGTGTTTTGGTTACGTACAACTTTGATGTAGCGATTCTTTACTTTCGCTGGCTATTGACGAGTTTTCAGCGACCATTTCCGATTTCCCCCTAGCTATTGACGACTTTTCGCCCGAAGAATATATAAATACGATACCATTGACGCATCCTCTAAAACGCTGACTTCATTCCACAACGAATTATTCATTATCTATATCATTCGATCCGCATGTGTCTTAATCAGTCGTTTCCGAGTATTGCGAAAAATTCAACAAAATCTCTAAAGATAAAAACCAAATCTTGAAATATTATCAAAAAAAAAAAAAAAAACGTGGAAAGAGGAACATCATTGTCGTCAATGAAATCTACGGCAAACGTCATGAAGCTTTTCGATAGCCAGCAGACAATTTTTTTCGAGATGTTTTAGATCTATCGAAACTTTGCCAGAGCCACATATGGAATAAAAATCACAGATAAAAATCGTTAAAGGCCACAAAAAACGATGAACAAGTCATCGATAGCATAAATGACAATAGAACAAAAAAATGTCATTGCGGATTTCTAGCAAATATTGGTTTAATTGTTCTTTGTTACATTTCCTATAGCTATTGTTTGATAAGTGTAAAGAAGAGAACTCTACAATTTTGGTAATCATTGTAAATCGAAATGTCACTTCTTTAAATGACACAAAAAGTATTCGCGGCAAAAACAACATCTCAATAACGAAAATAAATTGTCAATAGCAAAAGGAAATTGTCAATAGCAAATGGAAATTATCAACCGACGCGGAACGAACTCTACTATTAGTAAATTTTTGATAAGTGCAAGACTTATAGCAGGCAATAGTCGTTTAAAGTTGTTGAAAATGACGGTATTTATATACTTATGATTGAAGAATCGTCAATAGCCACGAGAACTCATTAATTCCTGCATGAAATATCGTCAATAGCCAACGAATTTAGCACTGCACTAGGAATGATCGTAAGTTATTGTTAAATAGTTCTAAATTCAACCTTAACAAGTCATTACTATTGACTGTTTTTCAATGTATTGATAGAATGAGTCAAAAGTATTATCGTGATCCAGTGAAAATCGTCCGGGATAATTGAAATAGCACAATACTTTTATCGATCTATATACTAGTCTAATCTTTTCCATTACATAATTTATGTACTATATCAAAGGAACGTGAAAAACCCCCTAACAAACGCACTTGAAGTGTGGGAAAGATGGAGGGAAAACCTTCCTTTTTCCCCCTTCGCATTTCGTGTTTACATTTATTATCTGGAATTCGTGGGTATATACTATTCCAAGTAACGTTCAATAGCCCCTCATATTTTCCATGACACTTTGGTTTTTGGTGGGAAAAAGAAATCATTGGTAAATATATACTTTTAAAAGTAATTGGTGCTAAACTACTGATCAACAAAAATAATTTCGAAACTCTTGCAAAACTATTGAAAAACTTAGTTTTTAAGATATTTTAGTTAATATCTGTTTCTTGTCTCGTTATACATAATGAAATAGTCACCGATAGTCATGTCTAAATTTACAATTCTTTAGTATTAAAGACCATAGTAAATTCGGTATACCATTAACACGAGGAGTTCTCAATACTATACTTAGAAGAGTTTGTCACTTCTCCCAAACTTTGATTTTGATTTTGCAGATTAACCTTTGCAGCTATTAAGCCGTGCTGGGAAGGTTTCTTCCACCATACTCGAAATATGTGATGGTGTGGATATAAAGGCACTTTATTTAAACAAGGTAGTGTACACATATATCGATCTTACAATAGAAGGAAATAATATAAAGAAATAATAAATAGTTGAACCAACGAATTTTTATGAAATTCTTTATGAAGGATTATTAGGGTCCGCCATTTTAAATTTCTTCATTTCGTTGTCAGATTTGTATCGCGTACCAATTTTTCAAGGTCATCGTGTGCTCTCATACCTATGTGGATCTTATTTTCTAATGCATTGGAAAGAGCACAAACTTTTACATTACAAATTGAGAATATCATAATTTTTGCAAAGTATCGACATTAAAAATAAAGGGGTTGAAAATCGTGCAAAAAGTGTTTTATACGTGTTACAAAACCGTCATTCCTTTGTCAGTCCTTGTCAGAAGTAAGTTAGGATAACGAAAACCTGGTCTGGAAATCAAGGGAAATTCCTACCTGAGTTGTATAAAGAAATGTTACTGTGGCTACAAAACAATAAAGGAAACAATGATGACAAAACCGAAAAGTTATGTGCAAATAACAGAAAAGTTAGTCCAGTCGAGTCTTTTTCCAGGTACATTTTGAAAAGATGTCTACCATTATTCGACCTATCTGCTGGAAGATCGTATGGTTTCATTTCCATAATATAGTCTATTGCAGCTCATGTATAATTCCAAATAAACCTTATTTAATCATTTAAGATCCGTCTATCGAGACATTTTGAAATGAAACTAAAAGTGAAAAGATAGGAGAGCGCGAACCTAAATAAATGAAGGCGTGTAGCGTTCTTTCGAATGCTGAAAAAAGCGACAAGAAGCCGAGTTTAGTTGAACCGCATTCCGGTAATAAAGTTTTATGGATATCGGGAGCTGAAACAAAAAGTCAGGGGAATCCTATCACCTGATAAGTCTCGTTCAAGCACGAATGGACGAGGCTGCGACTTTCGAAATAACGACGAAATCCACCGTGGAAGATAAGTTGTAACCATCGTGAAGATGAATCATTAAAAAGTCATGTTCGAATTTTACTGCAGGCGCGACCTTCGGCGCGGCCAATTTTCGAAGATCCCGCCTATTGACGGATATTGTGTTCGTCTCAGTTTATTGCCGACGGAACGAGCGGAGGTCGCCAAGTGGAGTCCAGGCAATAACGGACAAAAAATGTTTGCCGTGGTCATTTCGTATACGAAATATGTACGACCGCAGTGGCCAGCGGCGAGATACGGCCGTAACGGCTTCATGCAAAACGTACGGTTGGATTAGTCGAAAGGATTTTTCGATTTATTGCTGCTTGGAAAATTTTCAAAATATCGTTTCGGAAGAACTGATTTAATTTTTGATACAGATATAAACTCGGTTTGGAATTTTGTTGGACTTCGATATCTTGTTAAGTAAGCAGAAACAACCGCCATCATGTAAATTTACATCGTAATTGTTTTTTGCTCGAATCAAAAATTTTTTTTATTGGACATCATTTTTTGTTTTTTGTTTTCATTTCAAGTATTGTTAATTTATACTTTTTATTATTTGTAACTGCTTCGGTATCGATATACCTTTAATCGCTTTCTATATATGTAAAGTAGATTATTGGTGAGTTGTTGCTATTATCGATGCAGTTTTTGTTATCAATTGTCATGAATGTTGGGGGAGCAAAGAATCCTTACAATATTCGTTATTTATTATGGTTATTGATAAGTCATTTATTATTGGATTTTTTGTTGGATTCAATGTAACCTTTAATATTTATTGTATGTGATTCAATTCTGGGTATGGTTGAATCATCGATATCATCATATATTTCTTTAGTCTGTAAACATTTATTTTATCTGGCGGAGGGAGCATACGATACATCTTCAATGAGTGACTTGTACAAAATTCTTAAACTTGCCAAGTTTTTCCATCGTGAAGGAACAAATATTTTACCACACAAACGAGCAAACCAATTAAAGGCCTTTGCAGGCATGCTCAATTCAATCCATGACATTGAACATACATGAATGTTCAATTTCATTAAGTATAGTCGATCGAATACCTAAATAATTTACTATTGTTTCTTTTTATTTTTTTTTATAAGTTTATTCTGTTAGATATTATTTGCAACGGCAATTTTAAAAGTTTGCTTCTTTCTCTAGTTGCTGATGATAGAAATTTCATTGGTTGACGAAATGGTATTATTTCTCATTTTCTGGACTTTACTTCGACGTTACAATTTAGATAATGTTTATAATTATTATACATAATCAGGAAAATGTAATCGATTAAAAAAAAAGAAAGAGAAAAAAAGGAGAAAAAAATGAAAAAAGTAAATTTGCATCGGCCGGGAATCGAACCTTTTTTTTTTTTTCCAAAAGTTTTTTATTTTGCTTAATAATTTACAATATATACAGTGATGGAGGCGCAAAATGAAACTACGAACTAAAAGCCTAACTTAATAAAATACAGTAGGAAAAAACATGACCCTCGAAGGAGCACTCGTTTTTTGTTCTTTTTT